>JASFAT010004258.1:0-191986 GCA_031353405.1 Baronia brevicornis | reverse complement strand
AGGGGAGACCGGGTACGAAAGTAACACTTTGTACTTTTACCTTGATTTCTGGCTGGGTTTTAATATTGTCATTAAATTAATATAACCATATATAAATTCAGTTCATGGTCTTTACACTAGTAGCTCAATTTATTTTATTATGGTTTGTTTTATATGAATAACAGAGAGTTTAAAAAAAATCGTCAGTTGTTACTTTCGACCACGTAGGCAGGTCGAAAGTAACACGGCGTGGGTCGAAAGTAACATTACAAAGAGGTTGATAAGAATACTATATGTTAAATCAACAATTATTTATTCAAAGACTTTACGTAAAGAAATCAATTATTATATTATGGTAATCATTATTTTATAATCAGACTTTTCAGTATTATTCTCCTACTCAGACTCGCAATTATGGCACACATAGTTCTTATCATCGTCTACGCATTCCGCATGGGACCACATTCTACATTCGATACATTGTATCCATTGTTCATTTGGTCGACTGTTGTTAAAAGTTTCTAAGCATACGAGACAGAAGCATTCGTCATCGTCAGATTTATTTTCCTTATCTTTAGGTGCCTTCTTGGTCTTTTTTCCCTTTCCCTTTCGTTTTGTAGATATCAATTTACTCTTACCTTTACCAGTATCGGTTTGTAGTACCATTTTTTTGGCTTTACTTCTTTCTCGATATTCTTGTTCAATTAATTTTTTTTCGGGCGTGTCCGTCAGTATTGCAGTCTTACGTTTTTTGCGACCTTTATTTGTTTTTGTCCTCAGACCCGCTTGTGGTAAAGGTCTAAGATCTTTAGGTGTGAAATAATTAAATGGCTGAGTAGAATTTGCTCGTTGAAGTCCGCTAGGTCCTGGCACTGGTGATTTGGATCTTTGATTAAAAACTGAGACAGCTAACAGAGAATCAGTCTTTGCAGAAATCGAATCCGATAAATTTTTAACAGCCGGTGGTTGATCATCATTGCTGTATGTACGCTGATCAGTTTGGTCAATTGATGTTGGAAGATCACCAACTGGAGGCTCTGAATTAATTTGAATGGATGTCGTTGCATCAGAACTGGTCAACAGATCATTTGGTGGAATTTGACTGAATTGATTTGATTTGTTCAGTTGTAATGACCGGTCAGTCACAAATGATGGCGCGTAGTCAGCAGCAGTAAAGATATTCCTATTAAATGGACTTACGCCAGTATGTGTAAATCCGGCAATTGCATTTCTATCAGTTACAGAAAGAGGAAATGCTTCTTTGACTATGCCAGGAATGTAATGGATAGTCATCGTTCGACCAGGATGATTTCGCATCCAGTTGTCTGTAGCTGTGTTTATCATTTTCTTGAATGGTCCAAATACTGCTCTATCCAGAGGTTGCAGTTTGTGCGTGCAATGGGGTGGAAACGACAGCAATACTATTCCATTTTCTTTACAAAAATCTAGAGCTTGGATAGATATATGCGATGTATGATTGTCGAGCAGTAACAAGCATTTTTGATCAACTGTTGGCTTGACTTGTCTTTTAAAATGTTGTAGAAATTGTAAAAATTCTGCTTCCTGCATCCATCCACTAGCATTGCCAGCTCCGGCACAACCAACAGGACCCTCAAGTATCATGTGGTCTTGGAATCGTTTCAATGGGAATACGAAAAAAGGAGGTATGTGTCCTCCTTGAGCATTAATTGCAACAGCAATAGTTACTAATCTTCCACGTTCTGCTGAGGTTACTGCACCTACTTGTTTAGTTCCTTTTTGAGCTACAACCTTGTTAGGTTTTTGGACAGTGGTCACCCCTGTCTCATCCATATTCCAGATATCTTTTGGCTCAAATTTGTACCTATCCATTACCTCAGCCAGGTTATCAAAAAATTTGCTCACATTATGTTTGTTAAAACTCGAAGCCCGCGCCAGACTTGTTGCTTGAGGAGATCTCAAAGAGAGGCTCGGGTGTCGTTTTAAAAAACCCGTTAACCATTCCTTACCAGCCATTTGACTATCGTGCCACCTTTCAGGAAACGTTTTTCCATTTTTAATCGCTAACTCGTATGCCAGTTTACGTACTTCAGATGGAGATAATCCAAAATAAACTCTCGAGCATTCGATTAAATAGTCGCGTAAATTACTTTCCTCCTGAATTGTAAAAACTCGATTGATGCAACGGTAGCCCACAACTGCGTTTGTATTTCCTGCTTTTAATTTGCTTATAAATCTGTATAGTGTTACATGGCAAACATTATACTTTTTAGACAAGGCTCTAATTTTTGCACCATCTTTGAAATGCTCTTCAGCCGCTTTTCTATACACTTCTGTGTCGGTAGTTCCTCGTGCAGTAGTTCTTATGCGTTGTCGCGGCATTCTGTTGAAGTAAAGACACAGATAAAAATTATGTAGGTAATTAAATCATTACGGGGACGAAAGTAACATGTTACTTGTGTACCCATAGGACTATGTTACTTTTGTACCCTTCCTCATTTTTTTTGAAACGTGAAACATAACATTAAAACGAAACGTGCTAGACAAAAACGAATTTAAACAATGTACAATCGATCTAATCAAAAATGGATACGCGAACATTCAGATTACTACCATCCTTTTACGACTACGTAAACATAAATAAGTAAACATCAAAAAACTTACTTTTGGTTTGTAAAAACACGTAGCATTCTCTCACACAACTTAACAGCGTGTGGCGCACGCGGCGATTAAATGCAAGTAAGGGGGGCGCTCCCGGCTATCGACTGACGGCGGCGAAGCGGTGTTCGCCCATTGGATAAATGTAGAGAGCATTTGTTACTTTCGACCCGCCGTTACTTTTATACCCGGTCTCCCCTATTATATTATTAAATTATACAGATAAAATAAAAAATAGGATAAAATGAATCACACGTGTGATCTATCGCGAAAGATATCTTGGAGCGATCGCTTTAGTCGGTGTATTTTTATATCCTAAATATCGAATGATTTTGTACTGTAGTCAATTAATATACAGATGTCCCAGAACTCAACGTCAAGCCGAAACGGGGTGACAGGATTGATTGTAACCATCATGAGAAAAATCAGAAAAAAATCTATCTGAAGATCTTAAAATTGAGAACCTACCAAGAGCTGGTGCGAATAAAAAACATTTTAACTGAGTAAAATGGGTTAGCAAAAATCGGATTATTTGAGGTTTTTATTTTTTTACTCGTTTTTTTTTTTATTATGAAACTAACAATTATTGTACCATTTTACAATCCTGATTAAATGCGCCAACTTTTAATGGCACTTGCCAAAGCACTCTAGTACTTTTGTTTTAAAGGAGGGCCTTTCAAAGTCGACAAATTTTGATAATTTTAAATTAATAGTTTAACAAATAGTCTTAATTCTAGGAAACTTGGGGCAATTGTGTCATTATTTTTTACTGTGATTCTAGAAATATTATTTGGGGTTACGGTCCCAAAGTATAAATGGACAAAAATAATAAAAATTAACCACAATAACCGAAAAATGGTTACAGTTTGATCAAATTTCTAGGTTTTTCTTAAATGCCCATAATTTTCAAATTGCATGGGATAGTTTTTTTTCTGGTTTTTCTCATGATGGTTACAATTAATCCTGTCACCCCGTTTCGGCTTGACGTTGAGTTCTGGGACACCCTGTATTGTTGTATAGGCGACATATGCGTACCATGGGATTATAACGTGATATATAATAATAAGAGATTTATCAAGCAATGAACTGAAGCATCTCGTACTCGTATCTCGGTGCCTCAACTATCAACCTCATATGCACGTATTGTATCCTTCTAGTTCATGTGACGGTTGGCTGATGAGAGTATAGCCATCCTTAAATAAAGAATATATTGTGTAATAGTGAAGTAGGGTTATTGGAGGGCGTTCCCTGATTTGCTGATCCGTCCTTTACCACGTAGAATACCACTATGGATAAATAGGCTATCGGACACCAATCGGAAAAAAATATTAAATGTACTCATAGTTAGAATGTTTTCAAAATATCATGATTATTAAAAAAGGGAGTGTTTGTGATTTATAATTTCAAAATCATCAAATAAATTTAAAAATTATAATAATTTTTATCTGTTTACCATTTTAAAAGAAACATCAAATAACGCGCGTGACTTTATTTTTAAGTCAGAAGACGTCACGCGTAATAAGGTGCCCGGTTTACGCGGTATATTTAAACAAATAACGTTTAGACAGTTTGGATTTAATAAAAACCTTTATTCACTCCAAACTATTGAGTTATTCGCTCCAAACTATTGAGTTATTCACTTCAAACTATTGAGTTATTCACTCCAAACTATTGAGTTATTCGCTCTAAACTATTCAGTTGTTCACTCCAAACTATTGAGTTATTCACTCCAAACTATTGAGTTGTTCACTCCAAATTATTGAGTTATTCACTCCAAACTATTGAGTTATTCACTTCAAACTATTGAGTTATTCACACAAACTATTGAGTTATTCGCTCCAAATTATTGAGTTATTCACTCCAAACTATTGAGTTATTCACTCCAAAATTATTGAGTAAAGTATTTAATAATTTCGCAGAATACCGCGTGCCCGGCACAGCGGCGCCTGGCGGTGAGTGCGCGTTCACGTACCGCTCGGAGGCGAAGAAGCGCGGGGAGTTCAACTCGCCGCGGTACCCCTCCAACTACCCCTCGCACACCAACTGCACGTACACGCTGGTGGCGACGCCCAACGAGCAGGTCACCGTTGTGTTCGATCACTTCAAGGTCAAGGCGGACGCGTGGAACGCCACCGCCGGCTTGTATGGGTAATTATATATATATATATGACGTTCTATATATATGATATCTATGGGGGTCAACTGTTCACCTTAAGGTGCCGACGAGATCCATGCGCACTCCACAATTTTTTAATTTGCCCGACTTCAACAATAATGTCACACAAAATAGTCCGATAAGCAGAATGTGTAGAAGCTATAAATGTATATGTGCTCACACAGATATTTTCAATATTAGTTTAAATTATTTTAAAACTTATCTCTATGATCTTACATACTTATCTTAATTTTTGTTTCTTCTTTTAGTGTTTGTCTATCTAATTATATATATGAATGAAATTATAAATCCCTCATATTGTTATTGTTAAATATTAATTGTAATTGTTGTGTATAGTTGTAACTGGACTTCAGATTTACCTTAAATTCTTTTGCATGTCTGTTATCTTATATTTTCTTTAATCTGTAGTCTGCAACTGTACCTTTTGTAATAAAATAAAATAAAAATAAAATAAATCTATATATATGACGAATTAAAAAAAATTATTTGAAGTGAATTAAAAAAAATGCTCATATTCTCTATAGCTTTATTGCTAGTACCTTTATTCAACTAATAAAAATTTACATCATTTTTTTAAAAATACCTAGGTTTATTTTGTATTTTTTGTGGAACGCGCACACTCTAACACATGTGGGCACAATGACCAGCGATGTAGTCAACCAACTGGTAGTATGTAGTAGTACTACCAGTTGTATACTATATACTACTGGTAATATGTAGTATGGTAGTAGGTAGTCTTTGGTATATCAATGTTAATTTTAAGTTACTCCGAAAATTTGTGTAGTACTTTACTGTAATTTTTATTTTGATTGTTACTTTTCTTGTTGTTTTTATTATGCCTTGAATAAACAAGTTATCTATCCGACGGCGCTTCAGCGCCGAGAGTGATTTAGCTTTGTCAACGACAAAGAATGAATCATTTTAGTCATAGACAAAGCGTGCGTTGTGTGTGTCGGAAACAAAGAATGGTCTTTGTGCGCCCCTCTAACGGAGCGTCGTATATATAGATAAGGGGCGGCCATATTCTGCACAGTTCGAATTGAGGCACCGCCAACGCGGCGTGTCTGTGGCGAACCGGTAAGTGTTCGATTTAATAAGTGATTTGTGTCTAAAGTGCTTTATATCTAAAAGTAAAGTGAAATGTACTGTAGTAATTATAATGCATTGCGTTCGATTCCTATCGCCACGCCCCCGATTCTCAGGATGAATATTGGTGAAAGGCCCTCCTGCGTTTACATATCTATAATGAATCACTATTGTACATCGCACGTTAGTATGAAATTGTCGGTGTTTCAGCGGCGCGACGTGCAGCGAGGACTGGGTGGAGGCGTGGTGGACGGGCCGCGAGGGGTCGCGCGTGCCGCTGGGCCGGTGGTGCGGACCCGCCACCCCTGGGCCGCTGCAGTCGCCGCGCGGGGCTCAAGGTCTTTTGGTCGCGCTACACACCGACAACGAGGCCGTGGCTTCCGGGTTTAAGGCGCGGTATATATTCGAGGTGTGTAACTGAGTATGTATAACTACATTAAAATCAAAGTAAGACAAAGTGAACAATCTTCTAATATATAAAAACCTCGTGTTATATTGTTTGTTTTCGATCTCCTTTGGAACGGCTTGACCGATTTTAATCAATGTTTATTTGTATATTTGGCAGGTCTGAGAAAAGGCCGTAAACTATTTTTATACACCTAGGTGATAAGGGTGGCCGGTCCCAAATTATTTTTTTATTTTTTATATGGGAAAACGACGTTTGCCGGGTCAGCTAGTATTTATATATTGTTTTCCTTTAATTTCAGTCTATTTAAATTAACGCTAACAATAGTAAGGCTGCGGCATGCGTATAAGTAAAAATTACGTTTATTTCTTCATTTGTCATGTTTATTTATCAGTACAGACATTCTAAAAAAGTAAACTTGCTTCTTTTTTTTATGTGTTTCAATCACCTCTCCGCTAGAACAACAATAATTCTATGCGCAAATGTACATGCGTGCAAAGCACCACTCCACTTTTGCCGAGCGCTAATAAACCGTGACCATAACATTCGCAGCCAGCGAAGTCGATATTTGGCGACTGCGGTGGCAACATGTCTGATGCGGAGTACGGCGAGATCACATCCCCCCGGTTCCCTTTGCCGTACGAGGCGCCAACACGAGGGGCTGCGTCACGTGTCTGCAATTGGTTCGTCACCGCACGCCCGGGGAAGCGGGTGCTCCTCAACTTCCAACACTTCGCCGTCGAGGGGCACCTCACTGGTTAGCTTTTTATTCATTCATCTCTTAAAAAAGACAAGCATAACCAATTTTATAAGACAGGCAAAACTGCAATCGCCGGAGAACCAGGATCACTAACATAGCTCCTCAAGTTAGCAGACTGAACTAGCAATGGACTGGATACGTTTGACGAAGAAACAACACCCGTCGGAGTAGACGAGTGTTAGAGTGGAAACCGAGATTATTAGATTTCTTAAAAAACCTGTATTGCACTATCAAAACTCGAGCTTACGTGTAATTGACATTCGTTTCAAATGTTGCCACAAGTGAAATTTACGAATTTAATAAAATATATCTTGTTTTCCCCATTATTGTGTAAGTTACTCCTATCTTAAAATTATTTAACAAAATGGGTTTCATTCCGCATTAAAAAATAAAGCTACAGTATATAAATCAACCGCCAGACCGTGGTTGCCCGGCAGCGGTTCTCCGGCTTTGGTACGAAAGTCCTGGACCTCCGTTGGAGTTGTGCGGGGAGAAAGCGCCAGCTGACCGCTGGCAATACCTTTCCTCGTCCAACTCTATTCGTCTCTCGTAAGTATAACTAATGTTACGTCATAATTACTTTTCTTGTGCATGTTTGATATCTCAATCTCTACTCAAACCAATGAGCACCATATAGGTTTATCAAAAACTGTGAAATACACCAGCATTTCAATACGAATACTGTCACAGAAGAGGCTCGACTGACTGTCGAGAAGTACAAGCAACGACGACGGCACTTCACTCAAACGAACTGGCAGTCCAACTATACCCACATCAGGGCTACACCTACACAAGTCCCTTAAGAGGCAGGATATAATAAGGCTGCAGTGTAGCTGTATTACAAGGACCAGTCACTGTTCTCAGTGGAGACGGAACTCTGTATAACATTTATGTGCAAAACATCGTTTAATATAATAGTTTCAAGACTGAATGTAGATAAAACTTAAAAAGAAAAAAAATCCTCTACTCAGATAAGCTATTGTGAGGAACGTGTAAAATAACGATTGGAGAAAGAACATAGGCGGGTGACAGGCAAAAGTGAATTTGCGAGAAGCTCTACTATGTGGTCACCAATCCGCAGCAATCCACCTAGCATTTCCTTAGCTTGGCCGGCACCTACCCTTATTAGGGCATGTTTTTTAGAGGTAGAGCCACGCTGCAGACGAATACTTTGTCAAGAATGGCATAACTTGTGTCTGTAGTTCCACATCCACAAGTAAGAAGTAAGTACATATATACTAAAAGTGGAAGCACGGATTCCGCAGATTTATAATAGCGGATAAGTCCGTGGGCGCGGCGGGTTGGCGAGCCGTGTGGACGGAGGTGACCACCGACACGGAAGGCTGCGTCAGCGCATGCGCCGGCGTCTGCCTCCCCCGCTCGGCCGCCTGCTCCGGCCTCCAGCACTGCGCCGGAGCACCGGTCAAGAAGGCGCCGCACTGTTAGTATGCACGTTAAAGCTTCGGAACCATTCGCCCTGGTTAGATTATGGCGTGTGCTTGTGAGTGCATGGCCTTAACCCATTGACTGCCAACTACGAGATACCTCGTAGCAAGCATTGAAATTGGATGGAGCATAGTAGGTCCCACTCGGCTGGCCCGTGTTGAGAACTTCTGATTCGGTCGTTATTCAGATTCAGAATACATACGTATATAAATATACATACATACATAATACATAAATAAACACATACATAATATATAAATAAATATAATATATAATAAATAAATGTCTCGTAGTTTGCGCTACATATTTAAATTGATTACAATTCAACAGATTTTTTATTGCTGTACATAGTGTTTTTTTAAATAAAAATCACTATAAATTCAGTAATAAAACCATTTTATAAAAAACTATTTTTAAAAATTTTTATGTATCCTCTAAACAACACGATTAAAATTTGCCTAGCAGTCAATGGGTTAAATAAATATTCAGTCATAGGTAACACAGTACATCTGGCCCGCGCAATTGTGGATTTTTTACAACATTGTCTATTGCAATCTATAAACTGCTATTTTAAAAATAATCTCGGCTTGAGATTGCAATGAGACTTGGCTATAGAGACAAGTCGAAAATATTACGTTTAAAAATGTTTAAAAATGTCCGAACATCTTATCAAAAATACACACATTTGTATATTCATTTGCATGAGAAACAATATTATAACAACAAAAACGTTAGTGTGAAACGCTTATATTCCGCTTAAAATAAAGGACAACTGAATACAAGAGTGTAGTTATAATAGGTACCTAACATTCAAGTATAAGAAGTTGTAATTCTACATAAATATATAAGGGTAATCCAATGCGAAAGAAGTCAGTATAGAACAAGACTTGCTCATTGCAAATATTATTTCTGCAGATGACGTAAAGCGTAAACGTTCAATATTTAAAAAGATATTTAAATATTTCCAAAGCAGTCACATTTTTGAAATCGGTATAAAATACCTATTTACATATATTATACTATACCTAGTCAACAAAATATAATTTTATTAACCAATTCATATAAATGAAATGATGAGATATTAATATCTTTTTGCAAATACTTTTTATTTATTAAAAAAACAAGATAAAAGTTAAGTATTCTATGAATGCACATTATAAAACATGGATAAAGTTTAAAGCATTTGAATAAAAGTCGAACACTTTTATATTAGTTTAACTGTACTTAAAAATATATACATATTTTATCATATCTTGTTAAGCTAGACTTATAAAAGCAAAAGCTATTTAACACTATACCGAAAGCTTTTTAAGAATAATTTGTTAATCAATCGTGATTAAAGTACATCAACGCATTTATAAAGTCATTAAAATATAAATATAACTAGTCTTTACGTGTTACCACAAATGAACATGGCTTTAAAACACATTGCAATCACACTTTGCTTATACCACTAACGCTATAATTCAGCCGTAACGTACAGATACCAAAGAGTATATGATACCCATAGACACGTTTGAGTATACAAATAAATTTTCTTTGCAAAACTTCCACAGATAATTAACAATACGGTCCTATGAATATCATTAAAATTTTATCTATAATCTTACTTCTTAGTATTTAAATATTTCATGTGTAGTAGATAAAATATCGGTAGTAATCATATTTTAAAATATAACAACAAATATCGTAATTATTATATTGAAGGTTATTTATTGGTGACTTTTATACTGTTTTTTGTTTAATTATAAGTTTACGGTACGTGTACTTATTTTAATTGGCTATCATTTGGATCTTTTTATAAATTATTTCTTGCAGCTCGATAATTTCCAGTAACAGTTTTAATTAGAATTTGAAATTCACTGTTTAACAGCACTGCACATTGCAAATTTCACGTACATAAATATTATATTGTATAGACACTTGTATTTTGTTGTCGCATTCAAAGGTGAAACAAATTTTAGACAATTTTACATATTGAAGTAAATAAATGTAGTTTTTTCGCGGAGTAAGCAGTAGAAGTTAACTCTTCCTGGCAAAAGTAAAATAAATATATAAAATGAATTATAACAAATATGGAACGGATACTTTGAATTATTTCCAAAATTATCTGTGTAACTCTCCACAGATAAAGCACAGTTAAATTTTTTTTAGTTATCTGCATACGCTTTAAGCTGCTTACTCCAGCTTTAATTTTAAATGTTCTAAGATTACATATCTAAACAATGTAGAAATGTTAAATGATATTTCTGAATAACCACTAAAATGTTATTTTTATCTAAATTTCTCTCTTGTTGGTTCAATGCAATCTTTGTCTCGAAGGATTTGTAAACTAGATTTTTAGGTTTAGTGAAAATTAAAGATAAATTGTTGGTGAATTAGCAGAATATATAAGGATGTTGCAAGATTATGCTTCTTTTATTTACATACAATCCCTTTAAATCTACATCTTAAATGTTCATAATATAAAATTCATATTACATTCATGAATTAAAATCCACTTAAACAGTTCTCTAAATATCTTTTATTTAAATTTTTCAAGATACTGTGATGACTCAGATTAGTTAGAAACAGTTTTGTTGCAGTTTGTTTAAACGAAACAAATAATTGATTCTAATAAATACTCCATTATAAAATCCGATGGGACGAAGCTTGCATTGAGTCATCGCACTATGGAGCCCGGGGTACCAAGTCCGTTTATGAAAATACTTGCAGAAACAAAAACAACATCTGATTCTTAAATTGATAATACTTAAAGATAGTTTGGAAATTGATCCTATTTATAAAACAAATTCTAGATTTTCACAATCGATTCATCTACAAGTATTTTCGATATGCTGCACAAATTGTCCAACCTCCTCCTATGAGCATTATTTTACATTTCACTTAATTATTTAAAGCTCATTCCGGGAAGGCTTGTTGTATAAAAGCTATCGTCTACTTTAAACTATCATGCTATAGTACCAGTTTGTACATATTGTAGAGGCCATAGTACCTTAACTCTACTATAAATTTCGAATCACGTTAATTTCTAGAGCTTGTTGTTTTTCCCAAAATCTGTATTTACATTTCGTTCTCAACTTTATTTTTTTTGTTTATTTATCTTTCATCGTGCTAAGTAATGAGGTATTATGGGCTCATAATGGGCGACGGACTTTTCGTTACCGTCTCTTCACTCTTACAATGCATTTTTTCTCCACAAATCCAATTACACTTTCCAACAGTGCGTCCTAATTTTGGGGTGAGCGAAGTGTATTTGGATAGAATTAAAATGGCACCAGCAGTCTTACTTCAGTTACATTTGTATAATGATCAAATCGTGTTGTCTCTGATGATGATTGCATTCAAATTTTAACGAACAGTCGATTCCTTAATAGATGTGCTCAAAGTAAAATTTAATTTGCCCCCAGGTATTTTTTTTCTTAATTGAGTAAAATAGATGAACAAGGAATTCTCTTTTTAATTCAATATTAACTATAATAAACTACCGCCGCTTCGGAAACCAATTTGTGCTCTAAGGCAAAAGGAACGGTACAAGAAACTATCATACTCTTTTCTAAAAAAATCGAATTTGATATATTTAGTCCCAGACCGATTGATTATTTTGATAATCTGTAGTTGATCCCAGAAGTCAGTTCTAATTTGATCATGATACATGGATGTGGAGGAAGGCTGCAGGTGAGATATGGGCGGGTCCCCGGGCTGACGTGACGGTGTGCGCATGCGCAGGCACAGCGGCGTCGGGGCAGGCCGCGCCGCGCGCTGCGCTCGTCGTCCTCTCTCTTGTGCTCGCCGCCCCGCACTGACCGGGCGCTGCACACGTGAGTCTATATATCACATTGACCCTCGCCCCTCACCCCATTGCACACACTGCTCTCCACTTTCGCTTTGCTAATTATCTTCACATGCTTTTATATAATATATTACTATGTAAAATTTTATACATAAATCAAAATTTAAGAAATCATAATTCACTTATTGAAAGTTTCTAACGCTTAAAATCCGGCTCGAAGGGGCCAGTAATATTTATGTGGTAATTTCCGTTAGCCGGACGCAAGGAAAAAAATTGCCAAATAATGTAGAATTCCACCAACCATAAGGGAAATGTTCGTTTGGTGCTATATGCTCTTGTTTTCTGAATTCATTCCAAACAAAGCACGATTTCCTTTTTTTCTTCCATTTAAAAATTTGCAATTTATTAGGTTAGGTTAGGTTTTTTGACGTGGGGAAAAAAGGTTGGGTTAGTTTTTTTTTTACATAAGATAAAAAGGTAGGTTAGGTTTCTTTGTAAGAAATATGGCAGAATTCTACATTATTGGCAATTTTTCGCTTGAGCCCGTCTAACGGAAAAGTACCATTTATGTTGCTTAAAATAAACACGCGTATTCGGTCAAGGCTTGGTCTCACACATTGTATATACAATAACATGGCTGTCTTCAATCTTTTAAATATTAAAAATGAAAATAAGCAGATATTTAACTATTATAACAATTTGAGTTGAAAATTGTCTGTTACTTAAAAGGACTTTTTTACATTTTGGTTTTTCCTAAAAATTCACGGCCTGTCATGGTTCATTTTTCATCATTTTATATATAGATAGATATCTTTTGGATGTCGAATAATGGTTGTAGGTGATGTTATTACAGAATTTCACTACATAAAATCTTAATACCATAAAATCCAAAAGATAAGGAAACGTTCAAAAATACTCGAAAAGATCGATTTATGTTTATCGTCGAGACGCTATGGCGATTAAAATAAAACTTCTTGGGTTGTAGGATCATAGTAGGTAGTACACCATTACCATTATATTATTTGAAATGTTGCAAGGATGTCCGGAATTCAGTAAAATGTGCTGAATTCAAAATTCAAGAAGTTGTTTCTTGATGAACTATGATTTGGTTAGTAATTATTTTAAATAAAGTATACCTATATTATTTCGAAATGTAGTATCTGTATAGTAGTAATAATATGAAATTAAGCGCGTCGCATTATCTATGCATTATTTTCTTTATTATCTATGTACCATCGTTTTACAACTTTTTATTTTAAAAAGTGTCTTTAAATATTTTGTTTAAATTAAAAATTCAACCATAAAAATAAACGCGTGTGAACGCCAAACTTAACGGCTCGAATTTATGACGTTATTTTATGAATTTATGAAGTTAAAAACATTTTTTGCAAAATTAAGATATTTGGGATAAGCCATACAAGTGGGTAATTGTTTTCATTGATACGAGGATATATCCTAATGATTTGGCTGGCAACGCATCTGAGACGCCAACGGCATTGCAGATGTCTGTAGGCGGCGAGGATCTCTTACCAAGTGACCGGCATGATCGTTTGCAAGCTTTGATGAAAAAATAATATTGATACGGTGGCGATTAACCTCGTTCTATCACTGTCCAAGAAATCTTTTTAACACTGTCCATCCTGCGGTTCTGTGGAAGAAATCGATATTAGCGACTATATAAATATTACAATCAGTAATTTTATAAATTTGTTTTTGATGTACAATAAAAAATATCAAAAAAAGCAAATCTTCCTGCATTGTAGGAGGACCACGGTCCGTTTAACAGGAGACCGTTACAGAGTGTGTTGCTAGATACGAGGTACTAGGCGTGAAGTTTGAACAGGCGACGAGAAGGCGGCAGAGACGAGCGTCGGCGCGGCGTGGTGGGTTGTGGCGTGCGCGGGAGGCGGCGGGGTGGTGCTTGCCGCGTGCGTGTGGCGGCGGAGGGCGCGTGCGCGTGCGCCGCAGCGGCCCCCGCCCCCACCGCGCCCCCCTCCGCGCGCTCTCGCCGCCCGCCTGGCTGACCCCACGCCCCACGACACCGTCTGATGTTCACAAATACAACACTTTATGGTACAGCCGTGTTTTATTTAAAGCCTCTTACAAACAAAGCTTCATCCCTACCGTCTCATGCGTATTCTGTGAAACAAAAATGTATCCCTACCAATTGTATGAGTCATCTGTGAAAGAAAGCTTCATTCCTACCATTTGGATGAGTGATCTGTGAAACAAAGATTCATACCTACCATCTGGATGTGTAATCTGTGAAACAAAGCTTTATTCCTACCATTTGGTTGAATGGCGATCTGGTATGGTAGGTTTTTGAGGTCACTGTTGTAATGTCAAGACAAGATTTAAAAGATAAGATAATGGCTACGCTGTATTACGCCACGTTCTTTTGAATAACATAATTTGAATGTTTTAAAAACAATCTAGCATAGGAATAAAATAATTAATATTAAGCCCTGCTACTAAATATAAACTACCGCACAATTCGTCACAAACCGTTCAATCCTCATCAAGTTTAAGTACTTATACGAAATAGGAACCTTTGAAAAACAAGCCTAAACATTTCTCAAAGGCCAGCAATGCCTTCGTAGTTAGTTGCAGATGTCTATGGGCGGCGCTGATTGCTTTCCTTTGGGCCAAACCAATTCATACAGATATTACCAAGATAATGGTAAAGCGAACTCAACTCGAAAATACCTAATGGCAAAAACGCAAAATCGACTAATTCTACTTTCAGAGTTTCCAAGCCATGGTGGTCTCTAACATATTAAAGAATTGAATTACCCATTGTTTGTTTAAGTAGTCAGGACCTAATGTGCGTTTAGAAATACAGAAAACGCATTAGCTAATTTATCACAAATGGTACGATGATGCTGGCTGGACAGCATGTAGGAAGCTTCAATTTTTATTCATCGGACATACCCGAAATAGAGCCTGCCAGCTCAGCAACCTTACGAACTGTAAGGTTTCTCTGAAAGGAGCGAGAGAAATCTTGATGATACAATTTGATGCACAAAACATACGACGCAAAAAAGCGAAAACGTATTATTAAACTCCTTAAGATACAGCTAAATCGGCTTTAATATACATAAAATACTATTACTAAGATAATTTTAAGGTGTATATAAATTACTAAAACAAAAATGTAATAATTTAAAATGTATGGACCAAAAAATATTGTCTGAAATAAAGAATATTATTTTTATTTATTAAACCGCAAAATGAAATTTACCACCAGAGCCAGTCTTTTAAGATTTAAAAAAATAATAATCTGATCACTCAAAAACAGTCACTTTCAACGCTGTACTGTTTCTATTGGTCCTAGAGAGTGAGACTTGGACCATTCGATGCAGTATTTATTTGATCCAAAAATGCAAAAAAAAATTGAGTTGTTTACAGCGTTTTCGCTTTTTTCAATAAAGTCCATTCTAAACTCAGCAAACTACCCTAAGACTCTTTATACTGAGACCGAAAATATATATATATGTAATATACCTACGTACACAAATATTTATTATCCCAATGGGGAAATCCAACGCTTAACTTGTTGGTTCAAAGCAAAGACGTTGCCATTTGAGTCGTCAAAACATTCAGTTTAAGCGAGGGGCAATCAGATCTTGTCGCCTCGGGCACATGAATTTGGGTTTCCGTTTGAATGTAAAGCAGTATAGGTGACCGCTAGATGGCGTAATTAGTTTTAATAATAGGTTACGATCTGGTGTACGATTATCGATTCAATTTAGTAATGAAGGTAATTTGAGGCTTGTTACAGACAAAGCCAAAGTAGCAATGCAAGATAGCAGGTCTGCGTCCACCAATACGCAGAGTTGAGTACGGCACATGCCTAGCGATGGACTGTTGTTGTTCCACCAAGGCAATAACCCGATTAGTTTTTCTCTAGCGGTCTAAATCCGATATTTTTTATAGCACAGCAGGCAACGAGCATGCGGGTCACCTGGTGGTAAGTGATCACCACCGCCCGTAGACACCAAAGACGTCACAGATGTTTCCAGCCTTTAGAAACACACGCTCTTTTCTTGAATGCCCCTATGTCATAATCACGTGGGAACGCCGCAGGAGGTAAATTGTTCCACATTTGCGATTCGTGGCAGAAAACTACCACTAAATTGCCTGTGGTAGACGGCCAGCCATCCAAGTTATGGAAATGGAACCTACTTTAGGTGGAACATGCAGCTGAGAGGAGATTGAACTCCTCAGAGCATTCGCTGTAGTAAATTCGATACAGTAGGTACACAGAGATGATCTTTGCGTACGGATAATGGATCGAGCTTATCCTAAATCCTGTGGTCTCTGACGACTCGTGAAGCTCTCCGTTGGATGCGGTCGAATGGAACAGAAGGAGCTGGTACTTTGGAGATCCAGCCCAGAGATTAGAGCAACATTCCATATGTGGCCGCACGTGTGCTTAGTGCCACTGTTCAATTCTACATACCATTTGACTATTGACGTTATCCATTTCCTAATATAAGCGTATATATAGTAGCAAATACATAGAGGTTAAGAAGTATTTTTGTTATTAGCATCAATAACAAGCAACAATGCTTATTATTCTTTCAAACAAAGGATAGAAGGGATGGTGTTGGCAATAAAAGGAAACGAACAGATAATAAGGCAAACACAGTTTTGCAAATTTATTCCACATACTAAACTGATACAAGGTTGATATAAATCAGCAGAGTTCTAACAGTACGGGCATGCTATGTGGTCCAAGTACAAAAAAGTTTAATACAGCGATAATAAACATTACAGAAATCCTGGATTTTACAATACTACTTCACACTAATGTATTTTTAAGGGAAATATGTAGTAAAAATAAAGCAAAAAAACTAAAGCATGAACACAGTTGGAAAATGTTGTCGATTACAGGTTGTTTGTTTGTATTTGTGAGCCGCAATTGCTAGTTGTAGAGTTCATATCGTTCCATCAAAATCGTCTCGTCGTTCGTGTATCCTAAGTTGTAAGTATGTCAAAAAACAACAGTCAAACTCCTTATAATATAATAATTACTGCTAAAATACACATCTCGTCACATCGCAATATGCGTTCGCAGGAATAAAAATATATTTGAATAACATGTATTACAAAAAAAATAAACAGAGTCGCCGGGCGCGCACACGCACGCGCACGCGCACGCCCGGCGCCCGGCGAGCGCGCGGCCGCCAACAGGCAACCGCGGCCGCGCGCGCCCCCACAAACAATGTATATATTACATATATACCGCTAATACGACAGACAATGAAAACATAAGCATAACGGGAAACTTACATTCGAAACATTTCATAACGTCCTACTTTAAGATTTTTACGGAATCGATGCGATACAAAATTGAAAACGTGAAAATCAATTAAAAAACACAATATATAGAAAAAAAAAGTGGAACGATCCTCTCGTTACACACAGAGCGAGAATCGGGCGTAAACGTAACCGTGAACCGCGTGCGAGGCGTCGGCGGGGCGCGAGTGCTCCCCTGCGCAGCTTGTAGTGTCTCCAGACAGGGGCTCGCGCTCCGGCCCGCGGCGCGGCGGGGCAGGGCGGGGCGGCTCGGGGCGGACGGGGCGCGGGGCGATCGGGGCGTAGTTAGCGGGGTGCGTGACGGCTAACTGCCCCCCAGCGGCTGTTGTGCAAGCGGGCCCCCCCCACCCTCGCCCGCGCCGTCCCAGCCGCACGCCGCCGCCGCCCCGGCGCCCAGGCGCCGCTTCGTCTCCCCCCCTTGGTTCTGGTGGCCCCCGTCGTATTTACGTTTACCTGCAAAGCACAAAAGTACTGTGACATCCCTTTTTTATCATAATTTCTATATTTTCTCTCTATTTCTAGTTCTAGTAACATAGCGCAGCCCTGTTTCACCCAGGGCATATAACAAAATTGCCATTTGGGCATAAAATCAAAAATGCCCGTCTATATCTGAAGTAAAACTATAATTATAATCATACCTGGTGTAAAACGCCTGTTAACTTCAGTCCACACTATGCTACTACTAATTCTATTCTACGACTACGTCCTCAGGTACATACTACGACTAAGTTCTCAGATACTACGACCCTTCCTTAATAATCATTTTATTTTTGAACTTTTAAGGTCTTTTCAAGTGTGAATAATCAAGTTTTCCTATTGTTACCTGAAAGTAATGGCAGGAAAACTTTTTTATTCACCTACTTTTTTACTTTACAAGTTACCTCACACTTGTCATATATGTCGTACCTACATACATATATCGAAAACATTTCCCACAAACTCCCTAATACACAGAACAAGAGAAATACTAGGGAAAAAATAACTAATACAAATGATACTACGAAAAATTAAAAATTATTAACAATTTTTTTATACCAAAACTACGAATAAAGGGCAATTGTTTTCCACAAACTTTTATCTAAAAAAAAGTAGACCCGCCGCTCGAACTTATATGTAAATATAAAAGTTTGTGGTAGCCCCGAATGAAGAAGGAATTGCCAAGGGATAATTACCGACACATAACGAAAAATCTGGACTAGACGCAAACCATCAAACAAGCTGAAATAAAAGAAACCGGTTCAAGCACAAATTATATCTGTAGCTCTAAATATATGTTATATTTACACACTGCCTAAAAATGTCACACAATATATAATAATAATTGTACAATGTACGTGTCTCGCATATTTCTGCAAATTACTGTAGGCCATTGATGTACTGTGCATTATAGACTAGCGTTATGTAGTTCAATAAATTACTCAAAAATTGGCCTTTTGATTGTATTTCTGACATAAAACCAAGTCACAAATAAAAATATGAACCATAAACGTTTTGATCCTTCGAGCCGGTGTTATGAAACCAACTTTGGATAAAACATTTTACAAAACAAAATGTGTGAAAAATAATATAGTAGAAGAACAGCCAGCAAATAGACATCAGCCATCTTTACTATCGTACCAATGTACAAATATCTCGAGTACACATCGAGTAATCAATCTTCTCTCAAAAATGAGATTGGTTCTTATTACAGATTAGTTTTTATTTATTCAGGTAGACGTGCCTATCCATCCAATGATATTTGCTCCAGTAGTCATCTGACACGACACCCAAAGGTGTGAATGAAAATTTTCTATGTCGGAAACCACACAGCAAATGTTTCTATTAAATGAATTTTATTTCAGAAATTTTATTAAGGTACGTAATGCCTGGCTCTGGGTGAGGCTAATCAAACCTAGGAGAAACCTACTTTTAAAGTATAAGTAATGAGGCAAGTTTCTAGATCAGGGAGTCCCATAGGAGTCAATATCGTCCCCCTTGGGTACGAAACACCACCAACCGCAAAGTTTTTAAATTAGTATTTTATATCTATAGGAAAATAACTAGAGATAGGATTTTTAAAGTAATTTGGCTACGGGTGTCGGAGGTATCACTTAATTTTCGAAAAGGGGATTTCTTGCCCAAAATAATTTGAGAATCCGTGCTCTAGTTTGCTCTCAAGATTCGAAGAGAAAGATCTTTGTGTAACTCCAATTGTTTAGGCAGCATACGCCAAGATAGCTCTCAGAGGCCAGATTTTCTTCCGACTTAATTGACATGTATCGTTATATTACGACTAAAATTACATAAAATCATTACAAATTGTAGCCTATATGTTATTCCGATGTATAACCTATATAACTGTAAAGTTTCATCCGAATCCGTCCAGTAGTTTTTTCGTGAAAGTGTAATTAATAATCATACATCCACACACTCACAAATTTTCGCGTTTATAATATTATATAAGTAGGACGTATACTGACCTGTATGCAACGTGTACTGACCTGGTAAACTTGGCTTGGCGCGCGGGTTGCCACGCATGGCGCTGGGTGTGCGGCGGCCACGAGCGGCGCGCCGCGCACCACCACGGGCCCCAGCCGCGCCCGCGCGCCGCGCCCATCGTGCGCCCGTCCCACATGACCCAGCCTGCGGCACACACACACCACCCACACTCGATACACAGCACCGTAGACTCACCGCCGCTTCGACTACCACTACCCACATCGACGTCCGACCGATCACATCTCACTACACAAAACTGCTCAAACCAAAATGTAAAAAAACTTTCTGACAATTTTTTTTTATGGGATAGGAGGGCAAACGAGCAAGCATGTCGCCTGATGGAAAGCAATCAACGCCGCCCATAGACAACCGTTATACCGCAGGAGTCGCAGAAGCGTTGCCGGCCTTTTAGGTATGAATAGGCTTGTTTTTTGAAGATTCCAATGTCGTATCGGTTCGGAAAGACCGCCGAGGTTAGCTGGTTCCACAAATTTTCAACGCAAATTTCAAATGTTAGTTAAATGTCTGTTGTCTTTCCTTGTTAAACTTTTAAAAGATTTTAAACCGTCATGATAATAAATGTACAATGCGGGGGACCAAGCCTTGACTGAATACGTGTTTATTTTTGAGCAACATAAATGGTACTCTTCCGCTAGCCGGGCGCAAGTGAAAAATCGCCATATAATGTATAATTCCACCCAATTTCTTAGCTTTTTTCCCACGTAAAACAATGTTTTAGAGGTAGATGCATTACTTTGTCTATGTATGCAGTAGTACATTATTGAGATGTGATGGGTCGAAGTGTTTTGTAAAGGTAGTAACAATCGAAACTCGAGTGACACAGTGTACACTTTGAATAACTTTACACTTACAGCCGCCAGTAAAGTAATAAAAGCATTATTATAACCATCAGCAAAATAGTTTGAGGATAACGAAATGACAACTGTAAGTGGTCTCTTATGCATTTTCATTATGTTACCAAATTTAAAAATAGTGCAACTATAAAAAATATATTAATATCAAAGAAAAAAGTCATCGACCAACTATCAACAACTTTTCTTCCTCATTCCTTCTTTCTGAGGACTTTTGTTTAACGTAACCGCTTTCTTAGAATTTCTTAATAGATCTTTTTAGAAGCCAATGCCCCTATAGTGTTTACAATTGAACAGTTTTAATTTACTAGAGTTTTCGATATCATCCAGTCCAGTCCAGTCCAGCCCTGGATTCACTGGAAATATGGACTGCAATTTAAACCTAGTCTCTTGTACAACATGCACCGTAAGAATATATATAATATTCTGTATCTGAAAATGTATCCAATGTTAAGTTTTAATTACAAAGCCCCAAACGATCCCGCACGTTAGATTACTTGGGATAAGCTGTTTTTTTGTTATTGAATCTTTTTAATAATTATAGATATACACGTTAGATTACTTGAGATAAGCTGTTTTTTATTATTGAATCTTTTATAATAATTATTGATATATTTACCTCTGTTATACCGCACGTTAGTTTAATTGGGATAAGCTGTTTTTTTATTATTGAATCTGTTTTAATAATTATTGATATATTTACCTTTGTTATACCGCACGTTAGATTACTTGGGATAAGCTGTTTTTATTATTGAATCTTTTTAATAATTATTGATATATTTACCTTTGTTATACCGCACGTTAGATTACTTGGGATAAGCTGTTTTTATTATTGAATCTTTTTAATAATTATTGATATATTTACCTTTGTTATACCGCACGTTAGATTACTTGGGATAAGCTGTTTTTTATTATTGAATCTTTTTAATAAATATTGATATATTTACCTCTGTTATATCGCACGTTAGATTTTGCACTTGGGATAAGCTGTTTTTTTTTTTAAAAAATAACTTATGAATGAAAAGAAACATTTACAACAAAAAAAAAAAAAGATTTTGTTTTCGATATTTTAAAATATTAACCGGTGAAATGTTAGGTTTAGAGTATATTTTGCGACGGCACACGTGTGTAGTGTAATTAATGAAAATTAAACATTGACCAACATTTAAATTTATATTTCTTTTGCTATCCATACACGCGTTTGATGTCACATTTGAAATTCGCATAAAATATTATTCGTGTTTAAATGATTTAAAAATACTGTACATATAATATGTAAAATTCTCAGCTCATTCCATTGTGATCAACTTATTTATCAAGTCTCCCGAAAAAATAAGGCCACGAGGAGGAAAACTTATGATAAGTGCTCACATTTCAATCATTAGTAAAGTTGCGCTGTTTTTAAACCAGATATAAAAGTCTACACATTGCGATGTAACTGAAGTAAAAAGACGATAATTGAATAACATTGAAATTGGATGTTGTTATGCACACAAAGCCCAATCCGAAAAAAATTGCCAAATCTATTTAAATTAAATATTTCATATACAAAAAGATACAAAGCTATTAGAATTATTTATATTCGAGCATTTCAAGATTAAAAATTTCCACAGAACAGAATCCTTAAATTTGCCTTTATAAAATATGTAAATTTGATGTTAACATTTAACTCAGTTTTGAAATTTTCGGATTGAATGTTGTATTTGATTGCATAACTAGTTTCAATTAGTTTTAACAAGGCGCGAGCAATCTATCGCAACGTGAAGAAGAGACACGGATGCATTTACGATAAAATAATACAAAAAATGCTACAAAGCCAAATGCTGGATATTCCAGATTTGTAATGCTTAAATATTTTTTACACAAAAACTACAATTAAATCAGCTATTAACTTTGTATCGAACATTATAGAAACTAAATTAAAAAAATCAAATTCAGTAAATAACTTAAAAAACAATAAACATCAACTATTGATTAAATCATAAATTAATATTATCGACAAAACACATTCTTTATCTGTGCTAAAGGTAAAAAAAAACAGTTAATATATAAAAAAATGCACTTTCATCCACTATAAACAAATTTAAAATTAATCGTGCGTGCAAAGAAGTTCACTGCATAACAACCTATGTAAAAAATTGTTTTACTTAATCTATCCATCTATATATTCAAATGAAACAATCAGGTACCTAAAACCAAAGCTACATAAGGTATGCACCAATGTCTAGGGCGACAACATGTCAATGTATTGAAATCTACGTACAAAGCTACGCGTACAAGGTACGTGTATACGATACGATACAATAGGGTTACGGTATGTATAGTTTTGGTGGAGTATACATATACCATTACATATTGAAGTCCGGTACCTGAATGCCTCCGGTTAGATCGTAGTAAAGCGAGTTGGGCCCGATTGCGAGCTCGTCTTCCTGAGTGAGGCATTTACCAAGCTGATCAGTATGTTGTATGCTTAAATTGTTCAACTACCTCGTTACATTAACGACAAACATTGGCATGTTACTTCCAGTGCGTCAGCTAAGCATCCTCACGTGGGCGATGCGAGGGAGCGAAGCGCCAAGCGTATATGACCGGTTAGTGACAAAGCAAAGCGCTACATGAGATAGGGAACGACGTGGGTGAGTCTAAAGCGAAGCAAACGTGAAATGGCAAATGTAAACAAGTGGATGTGAGGGGCAGGTTAGTCGGAGTGGCCTCAGACATGCAGACCTGATGGTGAGATCGCAGAACGGCCACCCCGCGCCCTAACCCTCCCCCCCCCCGCCCCGCGGACCCGACAGCTCGCCGGGCGCGGCGCGCACGTTCCGCGAACGTATGCGCCGCGCCCCCCGCCGCCACTATCGATCACCACCGTCAGGCCTACACACTACCGTCTTTACCGAGTCACTGACTCCATTCTAGGATGGGTTCCAAAAATAAAAAGAACAAAAAAACTTGCGAATATATGTGAAAAAATAAACAAAATTTCGCAACTCAAAATCGTAAGGTAATGAGTAGAGCGTCTAGTGACTAGTAAAACAATATGATAACATTAGTTTAGTGTGTGTGGGACCCACCGGTTGCGCTCTGTTGGGGGGCTGGCGAACGGCGGACGGTTGCGGTGGCCCCGCGTAATCAAAATAGAACTCATCGTACCGATAAAATGGCTCATTGTAGCCACCTCGGTAATCACCGTACCCGTAATAGTCGTAATCATAATCTATAAACACACAACACAGGCCTTTTAGAGGCTAAGCTAAACTAACGCTAACTTACAAGCTACCTTAGGCCGGCGGTCGAGCCACCGAGGCTAACCACCGCGCAAGTAAACACACGCGGACGTCAATCGTTCGGGGACTCCACACGCTTCCTTAACATATCACACACCTGCACGTACTGAAGCGTAGTCAACGTTATCGATCGACACACGAAACACCATGCATCTTGATTGATGTATTGCGATAAATCATCTTGATGAAGTCGGGCGGCGCTCGTCGCAATGAGAGGCGTCCGTTTCAATTTTGGATTTGATTTTCTGACCGTACTTTAATCAACATTCACCCCACCACCGAAACCTACTCCAAAAGCAACGTGATACAAATGAACTGATACCAATATCAAACTTCCAACATCCAAACGCCGATGAGAGTGTTTATTTCAAACTTGTGAGGCATGCACAGTCTGTTAAAATTGTTACTGTCACATAGAAATGGCGTTGGCTTGAACTCTTCTCAGCGTCACGTCTTCATCTCCACTGTTTCTACGTTCTTTAGTCCGTAACCATGCAGGGTCCTAAACCTGGGCTCTCGATATTATCTAGCCTAATAGTAGCGTTAATGATACATGTACGGCGGTTGAGACGATACACTTATATCATCTTAATGGTTTTAGAAGGACAAAGGCTATACTCGTATAGGCAATATAGTCTACAGTCACGTATGTTAAGTGTATTGTTACAGCCGATTTGTTAGTAGGGGATCAGTAGCAAAATTTGCGAGTGGGCGCGTGGAAACCACACCGTGTATACAAACTTGTGTACATGTTTGTGTTCTTGTGAGAAAACCGTATATATTATACAGTGAGGCGAAAGAACTAGTTATTTTAAAGCACTTATTCGTCATTACGGCTAGTCTTTTCGCCTCACTTTGGTGCTTTAACTCGTGCATTTATTTGTTCTTGGACTCTGGCTAGACTGAATAATTAAAAAAAAATCAAAACACTGAAAATAAAACAACATGAGAATATCTTTTTTTAATCCAATTTGAAATCTCCCGTACCTACACATTTCGACAAGTACACTTCAGTTTCGTCGTCTTCTAGAAGAACACCCGTAAAAAAAGAATGACGTTAAAGATATTTACATAAATTACGGTTGTTTCGAAACTTTGTAAGAATATCCCAAACGCAACAGACAGACAGTAAATGCACGTATTCTATGTATAACTATGGGATAGATATCATAACTGGATCCGCAGAAATATCTGTTTATATGAATGATTAAGATTTGTCTTTGTAAACCAAAGATTTATTTAGAAAAACTCATATATGAATTATTTCTTAAGTTTTTTTGATTAAGATTGGTTTATCAAGTCTTTATTTATGCGTTCATTACCCACCGGTTTGACTACAAACAAAATTCACCCCTAAACATATTGCTCTTGAGTATCATTTTGTTAAACCCGATTACTATATAATTATATGTGGGGGCTACACGGTTAGCAACTAACAGAATGATAACCTTGATGAGGTCGGTTACCAACCGCAGTCGAATAAACGTATTTTTTTCCCAAGCCACTGTGTACACCAGGGGTGGCTAACCTGATAAGATCCAAGATCTACTGTTTATTATAACTAGACCAGGGATTCTTAAAAGGGTCTAAACTTACCACCAACCGTAAATTTTTTAAATTGATAAGTATTTTATGTCAAAAGGAAAAAAACTAGAGGTATAATTTTTAAAGTAATTTTGCTGAATCTTTAATGTAAAAGCTATAGGGGTCTCAGGTATTAGTTCATTTTGAAAAAAAAGGGCCCTTGCCCAAAATAGTCTTCAGAAATCCCTGAACTAGACATTGTGCGATCTACCAACTACATCGGTAATCAATACTTCATAAACTTAAAATCGAAGCATATTGTATTTTATCATTTATTAACCCTTTCGGTACGGACGCATTGTACGTCGCGCCGTCCCCGCTGACCGAGCAGTCGCGGCAAGCGTCCGTACTTGCGGAACAACTGCAAGCGCCCGTCAGACGCACAATACCACGCTATCTTACGCAGAGCGAGTGCAGGCGCTCGTAAAAAAAAATGCTTAAAAAATTATAACGTAATGCAATAGAAAATATTTGCTCATTTCGTCAGTTTATTATTAGGCAGCGTAAAACAAGTGCAAAATACTTGCGATGGATTACCATGGAGATAACGTATATATTCTGCTCATGAATAGTCGCGAGTGACCTAAGTCACCGTTCGTACATAACGAGCGTCAAATGTTGGGTGACCATAGTCACCGCTCGTACGGAGCGAGCGTCAGGCGTTGGGTGACTATAGTCACCGCTCGGGCCGAAAGTGTTAAAGGAGAAAACAATATTGAAGATTATTATTACTCATAGTACCTATACCTATTTTTTCTTATAGCTGTGATCGACCGCTTGACTACCTCTGGTGCAAACCTACATGGTTGTACACCAGCACGATCGCCTTTACTAATTTTATATTTACTATGGCGCCATCTGTTGACAGGTTATGCAACAATGTTGGTTTATATAAAATAATTATAATAATTGTAATTTGTGTAAAATAAATTATTTAGAAAGATGTAAAATTCATATAAATATGTAATTTGAATATTGGGCTGTATTTTAAGAAACGTTTTGCAGTAATTTTATTTGTTTGCTAAAAAAGATGTTATTGCTATGTTGAAGAAAATCTATTTTTCGATTTTTTGTTCATTTTATTTCATTCATTCATTTGAATTAATGGCTTTCAATAGTGCCAAAATAGCACGGACGAAATCATTCGCCAATGTCACGTAGGAGTGAGAAGACACGAAGGAGGTTAATGAGAGCGGTTGAGATAAGGAAGGAATAGAATGCACAGGATTCATTGTATTTGTTCCCCTTCTCGATTTTGTGTATATAAGCAGAAATTCAGTGGGGACGAGATTAATTCTGATTCGAACCGCCTTCGACGTCGAAATGTTCAATTTATGTCAAAGCAAAAACAAATCTATTTTTAAACAGTAAAGTGCATTATGCACTCACTAGTCGAGCCAGCGTCCGCGACGTTCGCGGGTGCGTGTACGTGTACGTGTGGGTGTGTGGGTGTGTGGGTGTGTGCGCGTGCGTGCGTGCGTGCGTGCGTACACTGACCGTAATCGCCACGCGCCGCCGGCGGCCGGGGCTGCGGCTGCGGCGTGCGCCCGCGGAGCCCGCCGTGCACCGGCGAGCAGCTGCACCAATCAAATCTGAATGTTACACAGCGACACGTTACCCACGCCTATAGCAACGCCCCCGCCATGGGAGCCCACCGACAATTGGGTTACGTCACACCGTTCATTTACATAATACTAACCGACCCGACAAACGTTTGTCCATTATTTTTTTGTTTACGTGGGGAAATCCGTTACGGATACCCTGCGGCCTTCGGCGGGTTAACACGTTGGTCCTGTCTTAGCTATAAATAATGAATACAAACCTTAAATAATTAAAAAAAGTTAAAAATTAAAAACATGTTTATACACTTCTTTGTAAAAAAACGGGCACCTTACAGTCATTGGCTTTTCTATGGATAATATTAATAATATATATATCCATCCATATATAAAAATAAATCCATCATTATTTAGAAAAAGTGGGATCATACACATGGTACTTTTAAGGAAGTAGATGATGTCTGAGTGTTTTAAATCAAAGGAAATACAGGTGAATTTTAGTCGGAAAATAAATTAAGTTTTTCCTGTATAAAGGAAACAAAACATGCGTCGATTCTTATACAAATCGGACTGAATATATAATTATTGATCTAGGACTTTTTGATATTATTGTAAGGTAGAATATTCTTCTTAAAAGTGGCGGAAAAGATTAGACACACAATGGCAGTAGTGTTTTTTAAAAAGCTTGATCACTTTTGTATACTTTATATTGTATGGTAATAAATAATTTATAATTATTCCAACTTACCCTCCGCGGCCATATATCATCTGCGTCATTCGACGTTCGCGGGCGCGCAATATTTCTTCCTTCTTCTTCTTGTCGGACGGAGGTTTCGCCAGTGACACTTCCAGTCTCGCCCCACCCATTTCCTTGCCGTCAAGCTCTTGCATTGCCTGTAAAGTCGACACATATTTTTTTCAATATAATGAAATAAAAGCATCTTATCTGATGGAGAAACCTACCTACCTACCTTGATAATATCCGCAAAGAAACTAATTCGAATAACTAGTCAGTCTATGGGAGTCCGCCGCCATCTTGGATTTAGAATGACGCCTGCTAACCATTCATCCAAACTAAATGTGTATGCAATATTTATTCTCAATAACTGTCACACTATCATAATCAGATGGAGACACCTTGATAATATCCACAAAGATTCAAATTCGAATATGGGAGTCCAACATTTTGGATTTAGAAGACGTCCCTTAATTAATAATGCATTTTAATTCAAACTAAACATCTTTGCTTTCAGGTCAATTAGTTGAGGAGAAGTGTTTTAAAATTGACTTGTAAGATTTGACCTTAACAAACATACATACAATCAAAAGCCCGCGGCAGTCCACTGCTGGACATGGCCTCCACCAAGATCTTCGGCTTCACGCATCCAGTTTCTGCCAGCCGCGCGCAGATAGTCGCAGCATCTAGCCAGGGGACGGGATTTTGCCAACACGTGGTCTACATTCCAGCACTTGTCTACTTCAACAAATTCCGGATTTCTGACAAACGTGACAAGCCTATTGCCACTTTTTAATTCGAAAGACTATGTCGGTGACTTTAGTTCTCTGGCGGATTTCTTCATTCCGAATCATATCTACCAGAGAAACTCCGAACATAGCTCTTTGGGCGACTCTAAGCTTGTGAAGCAGACGGAGTGTCAGCGTCAACATTTCGACGCCGTTCACATACAAACATTGCGAATTAAATAAAAGATTATAAAAATAATGCTGTGTACACACAGACCACTTTTCAACGACGTACACGAATCACGTGTCGCCACAACACGAGTTTGTCCTCTATTACTGTTCACGGCAACGATTGTAAAAACTACAATTACCTTGACAGCACAGTCTCGGTCCTCGAAGTGCACGAAAGCATAATCCTTAATTTTCTTAACACGTTCCACGGTACCGTAGCGTTCAAACTCCTCCTTGAGCGCTTCCTCGGTGATATCTTGAGTCAGATTTCGCACATACAACACCTTCACCTGCGGAAAAAGCACCAGTCGGGTAAGAAAATTGCAAATTCTTTGCACACACCATCACTCTGTGAATCCCGCTACTCTCAATACTATTTCCAAACCGATACAACATTCAAACTTTCAAAAAACAAGCCTTAACATATATTGAAGACCGACGACGCTACTGCAATGCCTCTGGTGTTACACATGCGTTTGACCGGCGTTGTCTGTTCAATATACAGCGACACGCTAGTTAATTTGCCATAAGGCGACACGCTAGTTAATTTGCCATAAGGCGACACGCTAGTTAATTTGCCATAAGGCGACACGCTAGTTAATTTGCCATAAGGCGACACGCTAGTTAATTTGCCATAAGGCGACACGCTAGTTAATTTGCCATAAGGCGACACGCTAGTTAATTTGCCATAAGGCGACACACTAGTTAATTTCCCATAAGGCTACACGCTAGTTAATTTGCTATAAGGCGACACGCTAGTTAATTTTCCATAAGGCGACACGCTAGTTAATTTGCCATAAGGCGACACGCTAGTTAATTTGCCATAAGGCGACACACTAGTTAATTTCCCATAAGGCGACACACTAGTTAATTTGCCATAAGGCGACACGCTAGTTAATTTGCCATAAGGCGGCACGCTAGTTAATTTGCCATAAGGCGACACGCTAGTTAATTTGCCATAAGGCGACACGCTAGTTAATTTGCCATAAGGCGACACGCTAGTTAATTTACCATAAGGCGACACGCTAGTTAATTTGCCATAAGGCGACACGCTAGTTAATTTGCCATAAGGCGACACGCTAGTTAATTTGCCATAAGGCGACACGCTAGTTAATTTGCCATAAGGCGATACGCTAGTTAATTTTCCATAAGGCGACACACTAGATAATTGATGATTGATTTGATTTAAATAAAGCGACACCCTTGTTTCTATTTCTATCTCATAGAAAAAGGAAAGTACTCTTAAATAATAGTTGCAATAAAAAAAAATGTTATGAAATCTTACTTTACTCATAGTCTGCTCATCGGGCTCTTCCTGTGGGTCTGCCCAATCCACTATAATATCACAGCCCCAAACCTGCAGAGTTATTACACTTTAACAGATTCATTCATCAATCAGAATGTAGAAATAGGATGTTAAATCAAATTTATTCCCAGATATTTGCAACAGAAAAATAAATTCATACTCATCAACAACTTGTACCGTTGACTTTTAGACGTTACATAGGGTCCAGCTTGAGTTAGAAGGATTATAGATAAATCCTTCTATCGCATCCACTTCCTTCTTCCACCCTTCTTCTTGGTACTTAGTGTAGCAGATGTCCATAATCGGCGGTCGTTTACCATTCAGTGAGCCGCTTGCACGTTTGCCATTTCCATAATAAAAAAGTTGACAAAAAGACGATGCCAAAATTAGACCCCAATCGTCAAATTGTTCGGCAGAGCCTCGTATTCTAATTAATAGAACCCTAAAAGTTCAACACTCTACATCAGCTATGAGCAATATTTAATATCGATATCAGCCCGCGGCAGTCCACTGCTGGACTATAGGCCTTACCCAAGGCGCGCCACCTAGACTGATCTTTGGCTGCACGCATCAAGTCTCTGCCAGCCACCCCACTATGTTTGCCGAGACGCAATCTTCACTCCAGCACTCGTCTACTCCAACGGTTGTCGGTTCTTCGACAAACTTCAGCCTGCTAACTTAAAGAGCTATGTCGGTGACTCCTCAGAGGCGGTATAGCGGCAGTGCTTTGATATAGTTAAATGTCCGAATTAAATGAACGAACCGCGTGAATGAACGGCGAATGAACTCGAATGAATAGTGATAGTGCTTTGATATAGTAAAATATGTGAATTGAGTGAACGCACCGCGCGAATGAACGGCGAATGAACTCTAATAAATGAATGGCGGTCAGATTCCGTTGCGCCGCCATACTTGTATGAGTTAAAAATTGACACGTACCTTTATTCTGCCAGTTCCCAGTCTACGTTTAGCTAACGACGCCGCCTTGTGCGACTCGTATTCCAAAAAACAAAATCCTCTATTTTTCTTCTTGTCATCTGGCGAACTATATATAATAACTTCTACGAGTCCGGCTGCAATCATATAAAGCGTTTATAGTGGCGTGGGCGGGCAAGCGGGCACCGAATTCAATACATAAAGCTCCCCTTCCCTCGCTCAAGTTCATTCAACGCTACAAAATATGAAGCAAATCAAACGATATTCCAGGAGAACATATACTGAAGAAGTCTAAGTCTAGAGAACAACAGCAAGATTCTCCAGTCGTTACCAGTGAGCATTCTCGAGGCGGAGGCCAATCGGTTAACACTCGGTTTTGCAAGTCTACTTTGTAAGCGGTGGGCGGCGGCGGGCCCGCGTGGGGTCGACGTCCGTGACGCAACCGGCAGACGAACGACTACGGGACGGCTGCGAGACGACTTCAGCGCCGTGCATTCCGAGCGTGTTCGCGCACGTGTAGCGCCCCACGCGGCCCCGCCGCTCGCCCCCGAACTGAATAGCACATATTATGAATTCGACAAGGACTTACGTGCGTGCCTAGTAAACTCCTCAAACAAATCGTCCCGATCTCGATTCTTAGGGATATTCCCCACGAATAAACGGTGATTGTTAAAGGAAACCGTAACGCCAATCTTTTTCCCCTTTCGAATTTCATAATCATTCAGCTGCAAGAACAATTCGAGGGAGAATAGCCAATGGCCGGGGCCGGGTCGTGCTGTGCGGCTCGCCCGGGCCCGGAGACTGGAGACGCGCGGGGAGCGGGGAGCGCGGGGTGGGCGCTGTGAGGCGGGGAGAGGAGGCGGCGGGAGAACGGTTCGCTCGGGGCAAGGACAAGCGGGACGCAAGCGGGGCACCCTCAGCGGTCCACACCAAGCCCCACGCACTCAACCCAACAACTATCAACTCCGTAATTCATTCGATTGACACTTTACCTGTTAATTTACCAAACTCTTCCAGTATCTCCTCTTTGCCTTTAGACTTGGGAATGTTGCCGACGAAAAGTCGCAGATTCGGTACGCTAATCTTAATTCTCAGAGTCTTCCCAGGTTTTATTTCGTGATTATCGAGCTGTGGGAAAAATAATAAGGGAACAATTTTGAAAAAGAGGTATCAATTTGGAATCGATCGGGCCGACGATCGTCGCGATCAGTGCCGGTTGAAGTCCCAGCGATGGGTCGTGATGAGTTTAGCCTTGCGAGCACCGCTCCGGGCGCGCGGGAAGCCGCGCCGCACGGGCCGCGGCAGCGAGAGATGAACGGTTAGAGCCAATTGTAATGAGTTAACTGTATTTTGGATGAGAAGCCAAAAGTGTTGTACTGAGCAAAGAGGAGAGCCTGAGATATATTAAATTCTCAGCTGGAGAATATTTTGAAGCCAATTGAAAGTTAACCCTGTAAGTGGACCGTTTGATGAAGTGAAAATAAAAAAAAGCGAATACAAGTGTGATGGTAACAAAAAAAAAATTAAAGCAACTCAAAATTGAACGAGGTGCAATAGTAAAGAACGGGATGATATCTCAGGACAAGCGAGGCTAGATCAGTTTATAGGTGTTACGTTTTGCACATTTACACAATTTCAGTGATTATGATTACATTGAGACGGCGGCCGAATGCACACAAAACATTGTCATATTGAATTTAAAAAAAAATTCACCAAAATATATCTTGATAACAAAAAAGTATTTTATAGTACTGATTTTATAAAAACATTATGTCGACGACACGAGATGCAAATGGACGCCGTCAGTGGGGTATTAATGTCATGCTTTTTGAATGAAAGAAGCTTAAAACTAGATCTCCCAAATATAACATTGAATAAATATTCGACAAGCAAATGAGTTACACTTGCAAAATTACTGGCTGATGGCTGACCAGCCGTAATTTTGCAAGTGATGCGCCCGTTTGGTTACTTCAGTACGGTGTAAAATCATAATGGCAGAGGATTCAGAAATGTATGCGACTGTACGGTATCATTAAAAAAAAAAAATAATTTCATCCGAATCGAAATGTACAGATGAAGTCACCAAATCGGGGCCACTATTGTGCTGCGAATCAGTCATGTTTTCAAGGGATTTATACTTAAACATCGGCGAGTCACCTGGAAAGTAGACGTCAAATTAGAATTTTGTTTTCAGATTAATATGCACCAATTATACAGTGAATGAAAAAAAAATGTATTTAGACAATTTAGTGTAACCAATTAATCGATTCATTGTTCAATAATCGCATGAGTACATTGCAAACAGTGCTGCGATATTGCGTATCGATACAGATGTGCTCGATAACATCGATAGTATGCAAAGATAAATGGCATCTACTGAACGAAAAAAAAAAAGAAATTAAATCGTTCCAAATTTAAAAGTCGGCATTCTTTAACTTTATTGTGTAGATGCCAAATGTTAAAAAAAAGCTCTGTAATAGAATTTTAAATTAATAATTTGTAGGTAGATGACACCATCTTCATTTTTTTGCAACTAAAGGCAGCAAATAGTGTTCGAGAGGGTGGTAATTTCTTAATAAGTTTGCAACGCTTCACCAGCTGTGCCGTATGCAATGCAATAAAAATGGATATAATATATAGTCTCATTGTAAAATGTTTAGAAGACTGAATGGAAATTAGCCACAATGAATAAGATGAAAAGTGTCGGTTTTTACCACTCTCCAAACAATAAAAACACCCAGAATTGCTTCCCACACACGAATTCATATGCCGAAACTTGTTTCTCTTTACAAACAACCCCATTAGAGATTATCATTGTTACTCATATTCCATTTGAAAAATGGAACACATTCGCGCCCGTCATGGGGTCCATCATTAAGTCTTTCAAAGCTATTAGATAAATAAATTTTCGTCCTTATGACTTTCGATTTTTAATTATTATTTCAAAAGAAGGCCAACAATATTTTGATAGAATTCTTGTTAACCACTCTAAGCTAATAACGCTTGTGCTTAAAAAATATCATTCACGTCAATAGTCCAATGGTAGAATTAAACCTTCGACCTTAGATTGTAAGGCCCAGCTTTCCTAAGCTTAATGCTATAACAGAAAGAAACTAAAGTATTTTACAATGACTGTAGAGTTCAAATTCCCCTGTAAGTACTTATTTCTAATTTTATATATAGCGCAAACCTTAAGCTTTCCATTTACAGATTGCGAAAGGAAACTTCATCCTTTTCGTATGTAACAATCACTAAACAAATTTAGCAATCCAATAGACTGCATCACGTTGATTTAAAAATACCTAACATCAGTCAGTGTCTTGACTTTGAAACAAAAATCGGCAACTTGAATTCGTGGCAAGGAATAAAGACGGTAGGCAACATTGAGAGGGGGTGGGGGTGGGGGGGGACTGAATAAAATAAAACAACGTGCCAACCTCTTGAACGGCCCGTTGCGTGGCCTCCCTAGTGGTGAACGTGACGAACGCGTAGCCGCGGTTCGTACCCGTCATGGGGTCCATCATCAGACGTAGGTCCCATATAGTACCGCACCTCTCAAACAGCGGAATGAGTTCGTCCTCATACATATCCTTGGGGATCTTGCCGCAAAACACCTCGCAGCCGGCGCCAGGCGTGCCCCCCTCCCAACCGGGCGGTGGCCCGCCATACTTACGTTGACCTACAATTTTTTTTTTATGAGTCATGGAGGCAAACGAGCAAGCGTTGCACCTGATGGAAAGCAATTAACGCCGCCCATAGACATCCGCATATTTTACAGCAGTTCATAGCGAATATCTATATCATAGCTTAATAAAATAATAAAACGCTTCCTTGCCGTGGGTACCATTATAATACACAAATGACATGAAGAAAAACCCAGACTCGGAATAAATATTTGTAGGTATTTTTTTATGTGCTAGTGAGGCAAACGAGCAAGCGTAATACCTGATGGAGAGCAATTTACGCCGCCCATAGACATCCGCAACATCAGAGGCATCACATTTGCGTTGCCAGCCTTATATGAGTATGAGGCCTTATAAGATATGAGTAGTGAGTAGGCTTGTACCTCGTAACGCACTGTACCCATATGAATTATATATAATCATATAAAAAAGGCATATACATCCTAAAGTGTAAGCGCACAGACTACATTTGCTCGGTCACCTGGAGAGGACCGTGCGGCCAAAAGGGCAGGGCATACATGCCAATACCATCCGGTCGGTCGTCCTAGGTACCGATGGAGCCACGCAGTGATCGCTGGCCAGAGCGAGCTTATGGCAAGCGATTGGCGAGAAGCAGCCCAGCATCGTGACCAGTGGCGAGTTCTCGTTTGGTAGGCCGAGACGCACTTTGGGTCGTAGTACGAGAGTCGTAGTAGCATAAACATTTTTCAACACAGTATAGATCAGGAGTAGGCAACCGGTCGACCGCGGCAGGACAAAGGAAAGTAAACTAAAACTATATATAAAATTAGTTTAAGTCTATGAAGAAACACAGTCGATCTATTTCATAGGTTTAAATCCTCAACTCCAAACACCCCTCATATACAAATTACCGTGCAAAAATGAATAAAAAAAAATGTGTTAGATAAATAGTCATTCGGACAAGAATTCGACACAAGCCCGAGTAGTTATTTTTCCAACCTTTATCTGAACATGTGTACATATATTTTTAATTTAAGCCATTACATACCTATATTTGTGCTCACATTTATATACACACATTTATGTACATATATGTGTGTGTATATATATATATATATATATATATATATATATATATATATATATATATGTGTGTGTATGTACTTTTTATATCGTATTTTATAATAATAATGCCCCATGGTCTTAATGGTCTTAAATGCCTGCACTATAAAATCTACCGATTACAATACTTCTGGAATGTTCGTTTCATTGTTTGTTGGCATCATGCCACAAAGAAACAATGTAATGATCGGGGTTCATTGTCAAAGTCATTGAACGCGAGGAGCATTACGCTTTGTTGAATATATAAAAATGTTTTTTCGAAGACGAGCAATATGGCTCAGTGGCGAATGGTCCGCTGTCGCCGTGGATCGCAAATTCGACAACCGCAAGGGAACAAATATTTCTACAGAGTCTAGGTTTTTGTCCGTGTAATATTGCATGTTTTAATAGTACTAATGGGGCATACCCTGTGTTGGGCTGAGTATGAAGCATATTTTTATATTGTACATTCCTAAACTATTATACTGATTGGCATAAAACTTTGTTTAGTTTATTGTAAGCACGTCCGGGAAGGTTTCTGAATTAGTAACCATCATTTTACAATAGGTGGCGCGCTTGATGGAAGCAGTGATGATTTCTGGCGTAATTCAAAAAATAACTCACCCGTGGTCACGTCTAACGTGTAGCCGGTCCTGGCCAGGATCTGTTTTATTTTTTCTTCATCGGGTCCTTTGACCTGGACAGAGGGAGCTAGTGCAGGCGTGCCTTGCACACCTGCCCTGCTTTTCTGTCTGAAAGATGAAAAAAAAAACTCTTTATTTCTACAAACTTAAGGCTATTAAGCAAAGTGCGTCAGTGTATGAATACATTACAATATATCTTTGGCGCCATATTAAAAATTTGCTCATTCTTTTTTTGCTAGTACCTTCACTGAACTAATAAAAAATTACGTCGTATCCTTGGAAATACCTAGATTTTTTTATATTTGTCCAGAATGACCAGCGCTGTAGTTAAGCAACTTCGGCCAAGGCATATTTTTGCACACTAATGGTAATTTTAAGTTATTCCGAAAACTTGTGTAGTACCCTAATTTCCTAGCATAATTTTTATTATGATTGTCACTTTTAGTGTTATTTGTATTGTGCCTTGAATAAACAAGTTATCTATCTAAATTTTAGAAAATTATACACATGCAATTTTGTCAAAGTTTCTTTGATAACATATTAGGCAATTCAGCACTTTTTTAAAAGAAAGAAATAAGACTATATTTGTATATTTCACATCGGAGAAAACTCACTGGAATAATCGATTTATTGCGAGATATTAGCCGCCCAACGATGTGTTTACAATAAAACCGTGTATTAAAAATTCTGCATAAATCTACGTGTGTTCCATGGGCTACTGCGAAAACATCAGAATTCGAAACATCACTCCCAGCGGCCGTGACATCCATGCATTTAAATTTATTCAAATGAAAGGGACATTTATTTCATAGCAGCACATAACGAAGATTAGCCATAGCTCGATAAAGTAATAAAATACATTACATGAGAGAATCCTTTCAGTGGGTCAGTTATAATACATAAATGGCACAGACAAACACCCAGACTTGGAATAAATATCTGTAGGTCATTAGTGAGGCAAACGAGCAAGCGTATCACGTGATGGAAAGCAATTAACGCCGCCCATTGACATCTGCAAGACCAGACTGCAGATGTCAATGGGCAGTCGCAGTTGCGACTAGTTAGGCTTATTTTTTGAAGGCTTGTTTTTTGAAGGTTTCAATGTCGTGTCGTATAGGAATACCACCGAAGGCAACTGGTTCCATAGAGTGGTGGTCATGCAAAAATTTATTCCCGAAGACGCAACTCGTGGCTTCGAAAGCGCACTCTGACCCATTTAGTTCATAATTAAACCAAGAAAAACATATCGTTGACCGAATTTAATAATTAGACATAAAGGCCACCTCTTACTTTTGATAATCTCAAAGCGCATTCATTGTAATACTTCGCATTTACCACAAGGAATGGGTCTTTTCATACCTAATGTTAGAATGGTTTCATAAAAAGTGCATCAAACTATGAAAGGAAAACAGTTTTAGTTGTTCCTGTAAAAATTACTCGTACGGACATAAGAATTTTGATAAATTCGGCCGACGATATGCTTTTTAAAAGACAATCAATGCTTTCCAATTGTAAACATTATTTTTTGTGTACAGAATGAGTTTGGCCCTGAGGCTGGAAGGATTGGCAAGCAGGAAGTACGCAAGTTTAGACGTCGTTATCGTCAATTACTCGGCTATAATAGCTACTTCTCAAAATTAAAAGGATCTAGAAAACATTTTCGCGTTGAAAGTGACAGTTTTCGAGTGAACTGATAGCAATTTTTTCAGAAATCTTATGTGTTTTTGTGTGGTAAGTTTTAATTTTGTGGTTTACTACGTTTTCGCTTTTTTGCGTCGATATTGTTTGCTAACTGCCAATCTATATTATTACATACTAGAATCTAATATAGATTGACAGTTAGGAATGGTATATGTCAATGGTCGCGGGTTCGAATCGGAATAAATATATATGAATTACAGATATTTATTCCGAGTCTGGTAACCTCGTCAATCCGCATTGGACAAGGGTGGTGCTTATATACTCGTTGGTAAACACGCAATATCATTTTTCAAATTGGGTTTCGCAGATCCATCCATATTCTGGATTTATTTGTGTATCTTGCAAACCAGAGCGATGCCGAAGGGAAGCCCGCATTAATAGCGGTATAAACGCGATATTACAACTCGCTATTTTTTAAATTTAAATGCACTAAGGCCAACTCAGACAACCCATACAACACGTGTAATATTTCAACCTAATCCATATACATATATAGAAGTGGAAAGCTATTTTATTAGTCTCGCTAAAACTCAAAAACGGCTCGACCGATTTGAACTTTTATTTATTTTGTTCGATAATATAGCCTCTCTATATTATCGAAAGTTTACGAATAAAAAAGTACAAGGAAAACATAACAGCTCGAAAAATTAAAAATTCTTTCCTTTTACTTTCAATAGATGGCGTTCGTGACGGCTTTATCTAACGGACGTGTTGTTATAAAAAACTGTCGTTTCGTTTGTGCGATTTGAAATGTACGTGTATTTTATACCTAAGTACTAACATACCAGGAGATAATAAATACAGGGGAACATAAATTGTAGGTGAAACGAAGTTCACCGGGCCATCTATAATGGTTACGTATGAAACTACCGAGAAACGTTGACAACATCATATACACATTTTCACTTTGTTTGTTTGCAGATGTCATCGTTAGTGACCATAGCGAAACGTTGCAAGACAAGGCGTGAGAAAGGGCTGACTGCCGTTTCTCAGTATGTGTGTACACTTCTTTATATACACTTCTCTGTAATTTGTGTTCGTGGATCTTGGGAAAGTAAGTTTGACCAGAAACTTCGCAAAAAATGTATATATACATATTTTGCGAAGGTCGCCCGTTAAATGCTATATACGCTCACAAGATGGCGTTAGATGTACCAAATTGGAACATCGCATGAACTGACCGCAGTTCGTGATAAGTGTCAAATCAATTTTCAAAGATGACCTAGATACTCAGCGGTCGATTTGGACTAGGTCCAATATTTTGATTGTGTTGCCAAGTGGGGAAAAAAAATGTGATGTACTCACCTATAGGTCTTCATGACTCCGCATAAATAAGCACTTTTATTAGATACATGCTCGAGATTTGAATCTAAAAATTGTCCAAGAACACTTAAAGCACCGTCGGATGGAAATTCTTTTAAGGCGTCTAACGCACGCTCGTCCAACTCTGCGTGCGCTAGCTTTCCAGTCTTATAAATATCGTCGAGCTTGGCAGCTACCTGAAAATCACAACAAATGTAATAAAATATCATTATAATAAGTAAAATGAAAGATTTTTTGCAATGGCAACACTTAAACCATCTCTAGTGAAAATGGCAACACTGTATCCTTAAATTGATTCATTATTATTTTAAACTATTATTATTAACTTATTTATTTAGATTTGCTAGAAATACCTTTCCCAAAATAAGATATTGATGAGAGACTAATAAGACCTACACATGTTTTATAACAATGTTGAGGCTTTAATCATTAATTTTACTAGGCCTTTTTACAAACACATTACCAATCAACATTTTAAAAAACTTACATTATATTATAAGTATTCTATAATCCTATTAATTGTAATATTCAAGGCCATAAATTAAATTTTATATACTTTTTTTACCATTACTTTGCACAGCACACATAAAAACACAATTCAATATTGTAAGCATACTAGTTGTTATAGGTGTGATAGGTATGGAAGCATTGTTTATATTATTAGTGATAATTATAACTCAAACTTTCTTCAACTTTCATAAACAAGAAGGTGTACAGATAATGTCGGTTAAAGGTTAATGTATAATCACAACTTTTAACAAACAATAAAATTGCAATCATATTATCATTCATATGATAAATATATTTAAAACATATGATTTATTGAAATTGAAATTTATGATTGTGTCATGTTTATTTTTTACATGGCAACCCAAAGGTACTTGATAGTGTAACTTCTGTACAACTTAGTTGAGTAATACTATTGATAAGATTGAATATTATAGTTAGATATGTACAAAGAACCATAATAATATTAATAAATGTAATTCTTGTGAATTAGTTAAAATGAGTATTAATTTGATATAGAAAATGCTTAAAAAGTTTAGAATATTTTTTTAAATCTATATCAAAAATGATATCCTTGTGCACACTGAAAAGTATACTAACTTTTCAAAAGTGCTGTATAAAAATAATTAGGACCATAGATTATTTAATAGTCAAACAAATTATTTTTAATCTTATAAGATTCTTATTAGAAATAAGTTCTATTAATGTGAAAAGTAGATTCTTGTTAGACAGCAAATTTCTTGATAAACTAAGAAAGTATTTCTATGATTAATAACAACTAGCAATTATGAAACCTAATGCAGATGTAAATATTAGCCTAAACTTATGAAATTAAATAATTTTATAAAAACATGATATACTGATATCGGCAGAATTTAATTGAAATGAATTAAGTAATAACAAGTTTATTTATTTGAATATATAAAAGTTTAATATAATAGATATTGAGAAATCATTTGTTTGAATAAATATTTTCTTACCTTAGGATCTAAGCCATATTCAATGAGTTTTCGGTAATCTGGTGTTCGGCCAACATCGGAGTCCTTACTGGGGACCTCTTCAATAGATACCTCTCCATTGCCCTCCGCCATTCTGAACAGGTATTAAACATTGGTTCACACACTGCACTGATTTAAAAATCACAAACTTCACATTGAATACTCCTAAACAAGCTATTGGAACTATAGACTCCTATAGTCAAGAACTCTGTCTCCAATGGCTCGCCTATAGATGATGTCATACTTTACAATATCGAAGAGCCACGCGTGTGAGGAATGCCAAATTTAATTTTTTATGCATTGATGACTTATAAAAGTTTTATACAATACTAAACTACAGGAACAAAATAATATTTACCTTATTTTGTAATTTTTGTAATTTTGGAAGAAAATGACAACTCTCTAACCGTCCGAAAAACAAAAAAACAAATGATGTTCAAACATATGAAACTGTGAAACAATAGGATTGTGCACTCCTCATTCCATCCGGTTGAAGGTAAAATTTCAAAAAGCGAATGCGCGGGTTAATACATTCTTTGAGTGAAGTGCAACAATATTTGAAAGCCTAAAAACGAAAATCGGAATTAAATCACAAAATGTATTAGACACAAAATAAAAGGGATGCAAAATCCGGCGGTCAATGACCGAAACAACACAGTATAATGAGTTCCTCAGAAACACATCACACTTTTAATGAATATTCACTTCAAAAACACTTTTGAAATACTTTTGTACCGAAATACAAACACTAGTAACTTTCCGCGCATGAAAGTTTGCCGAATGACAAACTGCAATAAGTTGAGAGTGCAACTGCATTGCACTCGATAAGAACCGGCCGGCGCGCACCGTAGTTTCGAAAAAGATTCCAATTGGAACGAGCATAGAGAACACCTAGATGCAGAAAACACTACAACTCATAATCACTGAATGATAAAATCAATCTAAGGCACTGAACACGAAATAATTACCTATTAATTTTGTTAGTTGGTGGCCGAGACAGATATGGCGGCACCGCGCGACGTCAACGTGACCGCCAGTACGGGGTTCTCATAACGACGCGCGCGGAACATGCAACGAGGAGTGCATTCAAACTTTCAAAGGCACTTAATTTGTTTGTAAAAAATAATAATCTCTCTGTTTAAAAACTAATTGCGACCGTAGCGAATGATAAAAATATTTTTATTGCACAGAGAGTTTTTGCAATGGTTGCGAATTGCGAATAATTTTGAATGTAAAAGAGCGCGGCGCGTCGCGCAAGGCTGCCGGCCGCGAGGTGAGACAGGCTAGCGGCAAGACGGCGGCGAGCGAGAACACGAGAGCGAAGGGGGGAGGGTGTTGCAACCGGCGGTGCAGGCGTGCAGCACCAACGACGCCGCACCGAGCTCGCTTGCATACTTGCATACGCACTCACACTTGCAAACTTCCTGACCTTCGCTTCGTTACTCTTAATCGATTCACTGTCAGAGTTTCGCCTTTGTTGCAACAATTAAATTTTCTTGAAATTGAAAAACAAAGAAAATTAATACCTATATCATTTCTTTTTAACAGCTTTGAATCCACGTTATCAGTTATTTATCTAATTAGAATAATTTGAAATAACACATTGTCCCACACTTTTAAATTGCAAATAAGAATAGTCAGTATAAAGGGAAACTTGTACTTTATAATAAGAATAAAAAATTTCTTCCGTATATAAATTTGTAATATATACACTATTAAATAAAAATATTTCTGAGTATCAACAACTACGAGCTTAGGATAATCACACGGTCACTAATCGACATTGCCCAATAGTAAGAACAAGGTTCATTACTCTTTGAAATGAAAACGAAGGGATAAAAGAGTTAATCGCAATAGCCCCTTGCTTTAGTTCGCTTCACCTGCTGATTATTGAAGCCGTATGTATTCGCGACACATACACAAAACTGGCCTTCGTACTTCGTCTGTATGTGTAAGAAACTCGGGCTTGTATCCGCCGCATAATGCATATGTGGGTAGATAGGTAGAGCGGCTACTGCGGGTGCCTCGCTTTGTGTGGACAAAGTTCTAAAGCGACCCTTTCACCGCGAATATGAATCTTACACGAGAATATAGTCGCGTTGAAATTCGCTCAGTTCACAACTGAATCTTACTTCACAAAGAACTTGAGTGCAATATGTTATGTGTCGACAGACACATTTCCTTTCTCACATTTTCTTGATATCAATAGCATTAAAGTACAAGCAGTAAAACGAACCCTCAACAAGTTTCCGGTGGCAGAACGATGTGGTAAACTCGGACTTCAAAATGAAATACTTTACTCACATAACTAGTTAATGCAAACAATAAAGGGTATATATACAAATGACATAAAAAAATGAAAAACCGGTAATTACGTGACATCACTATTGTTATATTTCTACAGTTTTATTATGAAGGTTTTATATAATTTCTTTTTAATTCAATTATTAGCTAAGGGACAACGATAATGTCTCATTAGTTCTTATAGAAATATTGGAGTAACAACATTATATCAAAAAAGTTTATTTATAAAATATATGAAAAAATAAACATAATTCATACAATTTATTTAAAACAATTAAAGTGCGCGCAATATATCGCGAAAAGTCAAGAGGTTTTTACTCACCAACAGACATAAGGACCTTAGAAATAGCAAGAATCATCCGTCACGGACACTCACGTCTATAAATATCCATTTTTGCAAACATACGTAGTACAGCAAGCCCGCTCGACTCGCCGCGCGCCGTACTACATTCGCGATAAGGCACTTAATGCGTATTTTAAATACGTCAACAGTTCATTGACCCCCGTCGTTTTGCACCGTACATTGTCGAATTTATTGTGTCTGTAGATTTGTGGGTCGGCCTCGTGGCTCACAGCTCTACCTGACGTCAATCTGGGGGCCCAGATGATGATGACGTCACTTGATCAAATCAACTAGTTGACGATTCTAGTTCTAGTTATAATAACGTATTCATAAAATGCGTACTATGCATAATAATACTGCCCTAATGTAACCTGTCGGTTGAATAGCAAGTTGCTAGTGGCCTCATGTATGTCGAGGTCGTTGCTATTTGTTTTTTTTTGGCAACTGATGAGTGTGCGAGTGATTACAATAATATTTTATAGGAAAATTATTAGCATTATAAAACACATATATCATATTAAATAAGATAATCACATATTAAAAGTAAAATTTATCTTTGCGAAAAATTTGATACAGAGAAAACGGTAGTATAGTAGATATGTTATAATTAGAAAGAAATAAATTAAATCAACACACAATAAGTATATGTATTTACTGTTCTGCACTATACACATAGCAGAAATGGGGTTTTAAATGACGATTAGATGGTGCGATCATCTGAAGCCATTGTGGACGGGGTACTCGACCTCTGCGACGAGCGCGCCGGCGCATACTCAATAGAACTCGAATTGTTTTTTTACTCGCGTCTGCCCGCAGTGTCTGTGGGTTAAATGATAATTAAAACTCATAAAATAATTTCATCGTAAAACAGTATTACTACACATTTATCACAATTAGAATTTCGTTTCATTTCGAGTCAATGGTCACGACTTCGACTTCGTATAGCGATAAATATATCAACTCAAGAAAGCGAAAGCATAGTAAACCGCAAAATGAAAACTTACCACCAGAGGCAAAAATAAAAAACTTTAGATTTCTGAAAAAATTGAATCTGACCATTTAAAAACAGTCACTTTCAACGCTGTACAATATGTTCTATTATTCGACACAGTATTTATTTCTGTACCGAATATGCAATAATTATTTTTTGTCATTTATGCCATTTATAGCGTTTTCGGATTTATGCGTCGATATGTATGGCCTACACGTATATGTATATTCCGAGTCTGGGTGTCCCGCCAATCTGGTTTGAACACGCGTGTTGGGTTGATGACCATTTCTCCAGAAATAGAGAGGCCTCGTGACTAGCAGTTGGACGTTGGTACGTATAAGAACTGTGAAAATATCTAAAGTTTATTTAAGTTTTATCATACCCTATTCATTTGGAAATGCGGTAGGTTTATAGTTTATAATGCAATGAGTAAAATATAGTGCAGTGAATGAAATATTACATTCAGTATATGTAGTGTATGAAATATTTCATTTATTGCACTGAACAAAGAACTTATTGGATAATTTTTTTATTATTTTTTTTGTGCAAGAAGTAAGCAAATGCGTAAGGAATCAACATGCCGCCGTCCAACATGTGCAGGAACAGCACGTTAGGATAGGATAGGATTAGCCTACCTTAGGATAATGTGGAAATAATTAAAGTAGAAGAAAGAAGTAAAAGAAGAGGAAAACAAACATATGCGCAGTAATCTGCTACTAGAAAAAATTGTACATTAGCTCTGGCTACAATACAATACAACAAAAAGTACAATTTTTTCTATTGAATGTCTTTTCAGGACAAATCCATCTAAGCTACAGATAATAAGCAGCTAAAAATTTAAGAACGAAAAATTTTCTCAGAAGTTAGTTACAAATCTACCGGCAATAAAGGTTAGACACATAATATTGTTATTATTATATTTTAAAATTATTATTTTAATACATAATCTTTAACAACGACGTTTTTGTTAAAGCTATAAAAGAATCGTTTGTTAATATTTCAATCTTGTAAAATATTGTTTCAACGTTCTTTTCCACGCAGACTATAAACAAATAATAATAGACTATAAACAAATAATATAAACAAATATAAGTTAATACTCCTGAAGGAGTCACATAAAACTCTTAAGATATACCATTACCCTATGGAACTTCCTACCTGCAGCGGTTTTCCGAACCGATACGACAATGTAACCTTTAAAAAAATAATTCTACAGGTTTCTCAAAGACTAGTAACGCTTCCGCAATGCTTATTCCACATTGGACTATTATGGGCTGCGTTGACTGCTCTCCATCAGGTGAAACGACTGTTCGTTTGCCTTGCTATCCCTAAAAAAAAAAAACTCTGCTCTCAGTTGCCCAAAAAACATATTTAACCCATAGCCACTGTGTTCCTACGAGGGTAGGGTGTATATTTCTGAAGCTACATGACATTGGCACCATTTAAACGAAGGAAAGTGTTTCCAAATTGGTAAATCACGTTTACCACATATGTATGTTTAAGAACAATGCTATTGTTTAGACTATATTTTATTGTGGATTCTCTTCTTGGTTTTTTTTGTATATCCTTAATTATGGAAATCACAATATAATCATCTCATCTCATTTGTTTCGCGGATCGTCGTGTTATCTAACCGATTTAGCTAAGGCGATAAATTCAAATATCAACTGCTTAGTTTATATTTTTCTTTCTTTTGAAATTTTTCTTTCTCTTTTTTATGGGATAGGAGGGCAAACGAGCAAGCGTGTCGCCTGATAGAAAGGAATCAACGCCGCCCATAGACAACCGCGACACCGCAGGAGTCACGGAACCGTTGCCAGTCTTTAAGGTGTAGGCTTGTTTTTTGAAGGTGCCAATGTCGTAACGGTTCTTAATGTCGTATGTTCTTTCGTTGGATACCTGTCTTATCCATTGAAATATAAATTTAGTGCAGCTATCTACAATTTATGCCAGCCACGATTGATATGTGGGATCACATACCATTATTGGTAAGTAAGGACTCTTTGTATAACGGGTGTTATGTAACACCACAAGAGAAACCGCGGGCAGAACTGATTGTGGTATTAGGTACTAAATAATAAAGGCCTACACCATTCCATAACATAGATATTTCTATCATTTTTTACATTAAATTGATATACATTTTTCGACAAACTCATTTGCATAATGTTCAAAGTGCTATTGTCGCTACAAACGCCAAGACGGCTCTACCAGCCTCCGCGACATTGCCTGTCGGGCCTGCGGCATGATGTGCTTCTCGCGTATCGCATTGGACAGCCATGAAAGACGTTGCTTCGAAGACATTGTTTCGTGAATCGTCTGTATTATCGACAGAATATAGTGCAGGACCCGCATAGAGAAATAAAAATGACTGTTCACATTTCACCACGCCGGTATAATAATCATCTTTACCATCAATTTACGACTGTTCACAGCTGAACATACGCTTCCCCCTGAGCGCACCATCTATTTTGGTTTGAAGCATCCAGTCTCCGCCAACTACCGTGTGCAGATCATCGCTCTTTTTCACCGGCGGGGGTGGCTTATTACCTGGGCAAAACACCTAAGTTTCTCCTACTAACCTATAGACATGCTGAAGAGATGAATATGATTCTTAGTAGAGCTGGGGTGCCTAAAATAACTGCTTTCCTTGTAGCGATCATGCTAAATATTTAATGTCTACTTTATCTGTATTTCATCTTGAAGAAATAAGAGCTTACATTACATCTAACAATAATGGCCAGCAACATATTTGTAGTATCCCTGGTGTTTAAGAAATTTATGTATGATAGTAATATGCTTACTAATGATTGTTTTAAGACTTAGGAGTAGTATAAGTCGCACTTTCATTACTGTCGTTGTCTCCAGTTCGCAAGTCATTTGCTTGTCTCGTCGTCGAGTCTTTCCGGCAAAGTTATAAAGGCTCAACAACGACAGTTTCAAAGAAAAAAAAAAAAAAACTTTGCACACTGCGAAAGGATAGTTCGGACGTTTCCCGCGAACTTACATCAGTGACGATGTGTTTTTATTTCATTTTCATAATCTTATATAATTATCAGTTATATTGTTTAATTATGTATATATGTCGTGTATAATACTATATAGCTCGATTAAGGCGTATAAGTGAAGTGATATGAAATAAATGCGTGTATCGTGACTTTTTAAGTTAACTGAAAAGTCCATAGAAGGTTTTGGTAAAATGGCTTCCATTTTATCAAGACGTAACGTGATAAATTGACTAATTATATTTCAAGAGATTTGATGTTATCATATTTTACTTGACACTGGCATAATAGTTATAACTAATTGCCATTAAAGAAAATAAAAAAAAAAGAAAGGATAGTTCTACCTTGGATGAGTCACCTCTTTTATACTGCAAACAATTATATAAATAAATTATTATTGTGAACAAATTTATTTTAGAAATAGTTATTAGAAGTAGTTAATTATAGGCTGCTTTAAGGTGTTTGTGAAAATTCTAGATAAAAATATAGACGCAGAATTTTCATTACGTCTATGGATGAAACAATCTAATTCAAACAGGTTTTCGTTAATTCATTATTTATTTTTGATAGTTTTTAATTGATATGTCTACATTCTTATACATGTTTATTTGGTAAAGGCACAATATTATTTTTATCTCATTTGTGCATATATAATTCAATACAATAATTTTTGACATTACAAAATTATTCTATTGAATTATTTTTTTTTTATATTACATTAGTTTAATTTTTTGTTATTGCTTTAACTATATATAATACATTAAATAGTATCAGAGAAAGGAGGAATGTGGCTTAGTGCACTATGTACTGAGAGTCCGCAATGTACACCAATACAGGTTTTCGGAATTCCTTCATATTTGCCTTGGTATGCGTTAGTTCCAATGTTACTCGGAATATTCTCGTGTATGCAGTTTTTCTATGTGCTCATTCGACGAAGAACAAATGGTATCTTTACCTATACTATAAATCAATTGTTTTACGTAATTTCTACATAAGCAATTTTAATATAGTAGAGCAAAGTAATAAAATAACTTGATGAAATTAATCAACATTATAATTTATAATATAATAATATTAAGGACCATCAATAGGTGTCACAATTACAGTAATCAATTCAGACAACATATTAAAATGTAACTCGAACTAGCCACCCGAACTTTCACCAGCGCAATAACTGCCACCATGTCCTCTTCTACGCAGTCTAGTGCCGGCGTTAGGCGATGAGGCGACGGCCCAGAGAGCCAATATTGGGGGGGGGGGGCGCGATTGGTGAGGGTGGGACGCTTCCACTGCCAAACGGACACGTGGTGGATGGTGAGGATAGCTAACCCTTTTAAGTTCTAGCGTGGCGCCAGGTCACTAATCCTATGTACTCGTTCTCTCGTCTCGAGCGTCACTCGATGATACAACGAAAAAACCGTCTACAATGTTTTTACTGTTACAGAGGGCAAATTCTTTGTCTTATTACTTCTGTTATATCATCCTCTGTAGCTCTGGGTGACGCTCATTTGAACATTCGATTTTGATTTCCTTAAGTGGGCGCCAGAATTTTTACCCGGGATGTCAGTGGTCCTAACGCCTGCACTGATGCAGCGTTCCACTTCCTATTCTTGTCACGCGGCCTTTTCTGCTGTGAAGTCCATTTGGTCATTATCCTAGACGTTCGGGCGTTTTCCATCCGGTCCACAAGAACTGTCCAGCGTCATCGTCGTGCTTTGTAGAATAAACTTATAAACACGACTTCCAAATCAAATGCCCTAGCTAGTTTCGTAATCACGGAAAGTGATTCATATACATAACTGAGATTCCACATTCAAGGACATGTATCAATTACAGCTTAACAAAACACGTAAGTCACGTATTCGGTCGAATCATGGACATCCACGCAATAATGCGTTCAGTGAAACGTAACGTAGCGTATTGCAGCTAGTATGTATGTACATATATGAATTATGTTGCGGGTTGAATCGGAACGCAGACTTGCGTGCAACGAAACGTTAAATCATTCAATTATAATGCGATCGAGTAATTTTGATGAGTCGATAGAAACGTGTGACTGACCTTTAAAACTGACCCTTTCTAAATATGTACTATTAAGTATAAGCTATAGAAAATCTGATGATTTAAATGCGATAAAGCGAATTTGCGAAGTTACCATTTTCGAGGCAAATGATTGAGGCTCAATTCTCGAAAAGGATACACATTCATTCTTTTTTTTCTTTAATGCCAATTAGTTACAACTATTATGCCAGTGTCAAGTAAAATGGAATAATACTAAATCTTTTGTCAGCTTATTACGTTATGTCTTGATAAAATGCTGGCCATTTCACCAAAGCCTATGCCTAGCAAATGGACTTTTTCAGTCAACTTAAAAGTTACGATACAGGCATTTATTTCATATCACTTTACTTATACACCTTAATCGAACTATATTGCATTCTACGCCACCACAATTAAACAATATAACTGATAATAATATAAGATTATGAAAATGTAATAAAAACACAACGTCACTGACGTAAGTCGGCGGGAAAAGTCCCGGAATACACATATTTTTGTACAGGCTTTTATTCCAACTCTGGATGTCCGGCTGATGTCCGAATATAAACATGGTGGCTTTATGTGCATTTCTCCAGAAATCGAGATGACCGATTAAAATAAAATGACACAAAATATTGGTATATGTACTTTTTAGATGAATCATAAAGGTCATTTAGATAAGGCACGATAAAGTCGGATCAGCTTACGTGGCAACGAAACTGACTATAATTTCCTTCGACCTTTAATTTTGCTTCTTAGCATATGCTATAAAGTAACGAAGCTATTTGTTTGGATGAAATTATTACCTCAACAAAGACATACATTCTGATATGAAACATAACGATGATAAGCAACAATTAGTTTTTCGGTTTTCAAAATGATCTCTGAATGAATCATGGTTTGAAATTGCGACAACCGTGAGTCTTGACCGATTTTACTTGACAACCTTATACCGTTATGTTTGTAATAAAATTATCTAAATTTTAATACATATATATTTCTTTTATTTTTTTATTGACAACCAGTTACAACTATTATGCCAGTGTCAAGTAAAATATGTTAACATCAAATGTCTTGAAATAAAACTATTCAATTTATCACGTTACATCCTGATTAAATGGTAGCCATTTTACCAAAACCTTCTATGGACTTTTCAGTTAACTTAAAAAGTCACGATACACGCATTTATTTCATATTACTTCACTTATACGCCTTACTCGAGCTATATTGTATAATACACCATCACAATTAAACAATATAACTGATAATAATATAAGATTATGAAAATGAAATAAAAACACAGTGTCACCGATGAAAGTTGAGGGGAAAAATCAATATATATTATAATTAAAGAGCAATTAGTTTTAACTATTATGCCAATGACTGGTTTAATACAATAATGTATCATCTAGAGCATGCACTAGTCAGCTTGTTACTTTAATTCTAGATATAATAGTGGCTATTCCACCAAAACCTTTTTAATATTTGTCGCGGTATTTATATATTTACTTAAATACTGCGACAAATATAAAAAAAGTGAGACACGGTATGGACGGTACTGTGCGGATTGTACGGTATGTACTTTTGAGACATGTCTCAAAGACCGGCAACGCATCTGTAACGCCTATGGTGGTGTTGCGGATGTCTATGGGCGGCAGTTCTTGCTTCCTATCGGGCGACACGCTTATTATTTTTTCTTCCTATCCTATAGAAAAAAGAACGCCTATTAACCCTCCGCGCTTGTCCAATGTGGATTCGTTCCTAACTCTACAATAATCTTTATCTTCAGCTATAGCGAAATATCAGTTATAACTACAGATATCTTTACTTACATGAAGGCCGGAAACAATGAGGTCATTGTTACGGATTGTGGTCTACATAGATATATGTATGTATGTATGAACTAAATGGTCGACTTGTATGATATTTTCGCATGACTCAATTGTATACGACGCAGTTATAATTATTTAAAATGTGTATCCGTTTTGTACATTAAAATACGTTTTATATAATTCTTTTTGCTGTGTCAATTCCCGTATAGTATATGTTAATTATTTGTTTGTGGGTGTCGTATGTCAAAACCGCCATACAGTCAAACACAAGTTCTAATTATTATTGGATCATAGATAGATAGATATATTCTTTACTAGCTCTTGCCCACGGCTTCGCTCGCGTGGAATTTAGTCTGCCACATTAAGTTTCGTGACAGATCATTTTAAATAAATACATTTTTTATTTAATAGTAAAATTATATTACGACTAAAATTACATAACATCATTACAAATTGTAGCCTATATGTTATTCCGATGTATAACCTATATTACTGTAAACTTTCATCCAAATCCGTCCAGAACTTTTTTCGTGAAAGAGTAACAAACATACATCCATACAAACTTTCGCGTTTATAATATTAGTAGGATTGTATACCAAAAACAAAGTTATACAATTATTTATTGTAATATTTATATACAAATGGCAGTCTTATCGTTAATAGCTATTTCTTCCAAACAACCTTAGGATAGACAAAAGTTAAAAAGATAATTAGATTTAGGTTGGTGATACATTATCGTTATATACATCGATATATACTCATTATATTTATTAAAATCTTCTTTTAAAACGTCACATAATGGATTTCCTGTGGCAGAATTACGTTTCCAACCATGACCACTACTTTTAAACGAAGATTATCCGACTTATAACCTGACCTAACCTGATATAAATATGGTAGAATAAGATCCGTGTTTAAATGTAGCAGTAATGATATGTATGTCGCAGTGTTTAAATGTCGCGTGTTCAAATGTCACGTGTTCTCATGTCATCTAACCATCTACAACCACAGATAAAGGTACAGTAATGTATATTACAGAATAAAAAGCAATCGGCGAACCGTAAACTTAATCTTGAGAATCATTTACACCGCTCAATTGTATAAATATACACAGCCCTTAAAGTCCAGTGCAATATTTAGATCTACCCAAGACACACCATCTTGCCAGATCTTTAACTATACGCATCTAAATTCTCGCAGTCATTGTTCATAGATCATTTGAGCTTGCATCTCATAAAATTCATCGTCTAAAGCTATACCAGCTTAAGAAGACGTTTTCCACGCTGGTAGGATTTTCAGATAGATGCCACCTAGAGGTAGGTAAAATGGTGATCGCAGAATCAGGTTCCTCACACTGTTGACGCTACTCACTGTAAGACATGAAAACAGTAAATGAATAAAGTCATACTTCTTTTTCCATTTATATTGACGTTAAGTTAAAAGATCTTTTCAAAGAACGAAACAGTTAAAAGAAACTTTTGTAATAAATTTCGATATTATCTAAGTTTGTGTTTCGCTCGTACGCTCAGATTCATAATCTACATTTAGTTTTGCACTAGCTTTATTTCAGAATGGTTTTGCCGCAATCAGTCAATTATTGGAGCCACATCTTGATTTTTTTGTATGGGAGGATTTATCTTAATGCTTTTATAGGAAGCGCAATCAGAATGCCCGCGACTTGCACACTTATGGGCTATTGGTGACAATGATAAGACAAGGAAGACAATCCGACAGCAGACCAGAAGCAAATGACAACGGCTTGACTGATCTAGAAGTGTGAATTAAGTACTAAATAGGAATAAACTTTTACGCTAGTTTATTTTTTAAGGAACCAAAGAGTAAAAGAACATTTTTTTTAATCTAGGTAAAGTTTTGATGTTTTGAAAGTTTTTATGAAAATAATGATTAAAAACCAAATCGTAAGAGGTTTCTCCTCCTTTTTTAAAAAATAGAGTTGCCTATATACTTATGGGTATATCATGACCATAAGTTTAGAACGAGGCATTATTCAAGGCAGATTTTCGGGAAATCTGGACGGAATAAATATATTATTTCGATGCCAATTAGATCGCCAGTATCAAAATGAGACGAGCTGACAAAGAGAAGATAGACGCCCTAGAAATGTGGTGTTGGCGGAGAATTCGCGGTATCTCTTGAACCGAGTTCAGAACAAACGTCTCCATTCTCCAAGTACTCAATGTTAAGCAGCGACTACCTTCCATTGTGCGACCTTCGCATACTTTCCTTCTTTGAGCGCGTATCTCGATGCGGTAACATCTCCATCGAGCGCCTGGTAGTGCAGGGAAAAGTAGAAGGGACACGAGCGCGTAACAGATTTCCAATGCGGTGGACGGATTAGATGAAGACCGCTCTCAATAGCCCTTTATATTAATGCATGAAGAAAGCAGCCATGAGGGATGAATGGCGGCGTCTGGTTGAACAAGTCACCACTATATATAACGACGACGACTGCTCTGTCAACAGCATGACGACGTAAAAGATGAAGAAGAATAAAAATGTGAAGACTTAATTATCAAAAGTTAATCCTACTTAATAATATTATAAATGCGAAAGTTTGTGAGTATGGATGTTTGTTTGTAACTTTTTCACGAAAAAAACTGCTGTACGGATTTGGATGAAACTTTCCAGTAATATAGGTACATCGGAATAACATATAAGCAACATTTGTAATGATTTTATGTAATTTTGACCGTAATATTATTTTACTATTAAGTAAAAAATATATATATATTTATTTAAAATGATCTGTCACGAAACTTAATTTGGCAGACCAAATTCCACGCGAGCGAAGCCGCGGGCAAAAGTTAGTCAAATCATATACTGACGTAATGAAATGAAATGCACAAAATATTTATGGTCTCATGTTGTCTAAAACTAATTCATCCAAGATTATATAACTTATTAAGAAATAACACAGCCGGACGAAGAAGCGGATCTTATATTAAGTCTTGTTTCATTTCTGAGACCCGTGTCCGGAACGACATGGCGCCGTTGTCTAGCCATAATCACGCTTTATTTCATTTAAATAATCAATCACATAGTGATGTCGGCGAATGCGAATGTCAGGTTTCAAGGTGAGTGGCATTTTGTTGTTCTTTTAGTAACGAAATTTTCCTTCACCCTGAATTTTTGTTGCTTTTTCCTATTTTTTTATTATTTATTCTTGTTCTCCTCTTTTGACGACTGTAGCTGTAGTGGAGGTTATATTTATTCCAAGAATTTCACAACATTTAAAGTTTTGAAATTCTTGAAATATATACGCTGTTACTATTTCTTTTTTTTTGTATTTTATCGATTGAGAATTCTTAATCAAAGATGAGTAAATAAATGTATATTGAAATTATTAATAAAAATAAATAAGTGAATTCCTATTTTTATATCCTGCTAAATATCTGATATAAACGATTTATTTTGTCCCATATAAAAATAAAATAATTAATTAAATTTAATTAATGAATTAATATTTGAAAAAACTGTATTAACATTAAGTGTCATCTACTACAGGTTTAAAAAAATGTATTTGAACTTAATTGAATGAATAAAAAAGTATTTCATTAACGATTGACAATTTCAATAAGATGTATAAATATATATAGAGTGTGAACTAATTAATAGCAGGAATTGAAAAATGAATAGATAAATGCACAGATTAAGTACTGGTTGCAAAATTATGGCCATTTTGTAAATCAGCACTTGCCAGTGATAGTTGTATTTTTAACTGTATAAACATTTGAATAAATATAGTAGAATACATTATTTTATCAATTTTAATTCTATTATAAACTGTTTAATAAGGATTACGGTTTTGATACAGAAAGGGCTCTCCCTTCTTGACAGGTTACTTTCACCATTATAAATGAATAATAAAAAAATAAACTGGCAGTAAAATTACAGATTATAATAAAAATTTACAATTCATAAATTGGAATCGGATCAGGGAATGGTGACCCTATTTAACCTTAACAATCGTCTCGCGGAAAAAAAAGAACAAGATTTGTCACTGGCCGTAAAAGATTACTCTCACCTATCACAATTTCACCCCATTGTTCGGACATCCATTAATTTTTTTTTATTTCTTTGCACTGTAGCAACGAGTTTGTCTGCCCTCGTCGAACAAAAGGAGAATGGAAGAAAAGGTGGCATGTTAAAGTGTACAGAATACGGGCCGTCTATCTATAAGCGTGGAAAGGTGAAATCGCGGTTAAGGGTCATAATACAATTGAAGGCGTTAAATTACGACTGCACTCCAGTTTCAAGATTTTATTTGTTTGTTTATTAGACGCTTGACACATAATAATATCGTTATAAAAAGTAGTTCTGTAAAAAATCGGCTTTCTTAAATATAAAAGGTGAATTAAAAAGATTAGTTTTTTTTTATGGGTTAAGAAGGCAAATGAGCAAGGGTGTCGCCTGATGGAAAACAATGAACGCTCATAGACATCTGCAACACCAGGAGCAAAAATGCTCAGAAAAACACAGTACAGTATTGATTATCTAGGAAACTCTATGCAATACTTCACCAGAAGCATTGCAGAAACACTTAGAAGCGCTCTAGAAGCATTCTAGAAGCGTTGTAGATCTTTGAGAAATACGTATACTTGTTTCTTAATATCATTGTCGTATCGATTCGGAAATACAGTTAAAGTTAGCTGATTCTATAGACTGGTGGTGTGTGGAAAATAGTTTCGTGAGAAACGCATTATACTGTATCGCCAGTCATCCAGATGGTGGCGACAAAGCTTTTCTCCATAGCGAGAAGGGCGGAAAAGCGTATACTGGAATTCAGCGGCATAAATTAAACTTAATTCTTTTTTTTCATAGCCGCATGCTCGTTTGCCCACTGTGCAAACGAGCATGCGGGTTATCTGGTGGTAAGCAATCACCGCCGCGCATAGACATCCGCAACGCCGGAGGCGTCGCAGATGCGTTGCCGGCATCTAGCAAACACATACGCTTTTCTCTAAAGTTAAATCCTATGTCGTAATCACATAGGAACACCGCAGGTGGTAAGTTGTTCCACATTTCCACAGTTCGTGGCAGAAAACTGCGACTACGCACGGTGGTTGAAGGCTAGCCATCCAGGTGATGGGAATAGAACCTATTTTTGTAGCGTATAGTGCCATGGTGGAACTGTGCGGCTGGAAGAAAATTAAACAAGTACACGGAGCATTCGCCATAATAAATTCGATACAGTACACAGAGAGATAATACATCTCTCAACGGTGGACTCGTGGACAGGCTACCCGACGCTCGTTAAATCAGTGATCATCGTATCCCTCCATCGATATCTGGGGCGACCAAACGGAAAATATTCCCAAGTATTCCATTTTGGCCAAGTGATCTTTTCCTTTCGGATTCGATCAGTTCAGAAAATCGCTGTCCATTCACCAGTATTTGCTCCGATAGTCATCTCATACAACATAATTACGGGAATAAGCAATCATAATTCTATGCAAGAAACCATAAAGCAGTAGGTAATACTATAACACGACATTGGAACCTTCAGAAAACAAGCTTAATTATATTTCAGCCGGCAACGGATTTGTGATGTCTGTGGTGTTTTAGATGTCTATGGGCGGCGCGGCATAAAAAAATAATAAAATTCCTCTTTTTGCTGCTCGATAAGAGCCAATCGCTTTGAAGGAGACTTTTTATGATAGGTAGGTAGGTTGCACATTTCTTTTTGTCTTTTATAAATCATGTTATAAAATTATTTATTAAAGCGAACCAATGGAGTTTACTTTAGAAACCTGACACGCATAACACAAATGTTCATATCGCCTATTCAGCAACGACTTGTAACAGTTGAGCGGCACAAAAATCGATTGCTGACCGAGCGAATGTCAGCGAACGTACTCGATTATACTATTCGTTTTGCAATTAATTTAAAAAAGAAAAGACTTATATTCTTATATTTGACAAAAAAGTCAGTTGTAAGCGTTGAATACTTTACAATTATCACCTCACATGATTCCTTATATTGTGGGTGTCAGTATAATAAATAAATGATCACATGCAATAAATAGATATTTATACAGATGCGGGACTTTATTCCTCCATCCCTGACTAAAAACTCTTCCGTACGCCTCCTCCATTATGTCATTTCGGCCATTGTTTTTAAAGGATCTGAATTCACTTCAGAAGACCCACATCAGAAGACCCAACACCCTATCTCTCCATTTCCATTTCCATAATGACATTTTCCTTAAAGGTCGGCAACGATTCCTATCCCATGAAAAAAAATTACAACATCAAAAATCACAGTACATCTTACTAAACATCGAGTCGCATTTCATATATAATTTAAACAGTAGAGTAAATGAAACAATGTTCATGTAGCATTTTTTTATTTTATTAAAAGGGAAAGTATAAGAAAATTCAAGATTATTCTTATTATATTTTTCTTTGATTTGCCACGCCATCAACTTGGTCACCACGACACGCGTTCAACCAACCAGAATCGTTTGGTGGATCGCCGGTTGGCCATCCCTGATTTATATAGTTATTAGTTTAACAGACACATTTTCATTGATGTCAACAGCCTATGACAGTCCACTACATAATTGTTGGTTTCTCTCATACCCATAGAATTTGCTTACTCTCAATTATTTAAAATAATTATAATATTTCTCTTTTATTATTATATTCTTAAATATGACGAAAAAAACTTGTCTGCCTAGAGTTAATAAGTAGTAAGTGATTTGTCACGTTATCTTCAACTGTCATTTGACTCAGATATTAGCCGGATTAATGTATCTAAGTTTATATTCCTTTGATAAAAATAAAATCCTTTTAAATAAAGGCATAAATAACTATATAGAAAAAAGAGTTAGCAAACTTGTGTAGCAATGGGTCGATCCCATTTGTCGAAGAACCGATATCTGTTGGAGTATCAGATCTGGCAATTAAAAAAGTAATCGCCGAGTTACCTTAGCAGTTCTTCTCGGCAGAATGAACCTTCCGAACCATAGATACTCGGTATCAAGATGGAACAGAATTCAAATGTTCTTAGTGTATTTGAATAAAAAAAAAAACTAATTTTTTATATTTTTTTACAAATATTTCGTATCATAGATTATTAGGTACGTATAGACCCGTACTTTATAATAAAATATTATGTTATATTTTATTTTGTGCAAAGGTATGTAGGTATTTCAAGCTTTATGAGGTGAATAATGTATGTGAAAATACTTTATTTCATAATTGGACTATTGAAGATTTTGTTTTTGCTTATTAATTAAACAAAATGGTTTTACAATGTTTATTCATAAAAAAGGTGGTAACCCTAATTAGGTGTGGGAGTGTGTGTCGATACAAAAGTGAGTGTGTCATAGACAATCGGTCATCTAAGCGGATCGGATCGGTGCTCCCATGGAAGCTAGAGTCTTAACTAATAAGTCCAAACACCCATTTGAATGGCCTATTCAGTTCTAAATGCGTAGTATCACCCTACCATTAAGAAAAATCCAGTTGGGACGCAAGTTAGCATGGGAATGTTCAGGGGGTCAACGTCATTCGGGTACTTGTCCCGAGTGAGCAGTGCGTATTATTATTTGGGTAGATGTTTTTAGGGTCTGAGATCCGGTCTGAGCCCCCTCGCGTCTCACCGGCTGTCGGCCGCGGGCTCTCTTCGACGTATGGTCCAGCAGATGCAATCCTTTTTCGCGCCTCTCACATATTTATTGCAATTTTTTTGACGTTCGTCCTGTACAGAATGAATAATGCCTACACAATTGTCAAAATTGATTTTAAAGTGGTCAGCAACCCTTTGTTTCGAAAAAAAAATCTAAATGTATGATGATATTTTTAATCTGTTATTAAAAACAAGAAATTGTCGGATTTTTATTATAAGCTACTTGTATTAAAGTATACTTACCAAAGTTTCTAAATTAGCTCTTAAATTTGACGAGTTATTAAATAAATCTATTTTAAAAACAATACTATACATCCAGTACATACAAGTACGTTATGAAAGCGAAAATAAAACGTTTAAAGTCGGCGCTGGCTGTATCGGTCAAAAATCATTTCATATGCCATTATACTAATTTATGGAACAAATAAAATATTTTAATTATATTTTAAAAGATAATATATATTTATTTTAATAAATATTTTAAAATATAAATATATATATTTTAAAAGATCTTATTACTGAACACTAGTCTATACACATATATTCTTTTAAAATTTAATTACAACATTTATAAACAAAAAGTTTTATCCCATAACTTCGCTTATGGCCCTAAGTAAAAATTTAAGATTTTGTACTTTTGCAATTAGAATCCATTACTTTTCCATATAAAGAACTCTACGCACTTAATAAAAAGCTCTCTTTTTCTTTATAAAATCCACTTACAAATGAACTCTGTCTTTTCCAAGATAAGCTACGATAAAGCGACATTCTTCTTAAAGACAGTACTATGACAAAAGGCATATGAGTAAAGTAAGTCTAATTTTCTACGCGTATACGTAAATTGAAATTCTTTATTTTTTTGCCTTCCATTGAACGAAGAAGGAACGTCGAATAAAATTTCTTTCTCTTGTCTCTTTTTTTCTCACTCTCTGTTACAAGGTAATATTGATACATGAAAACCAAATTGTCTTAGTGGTAAAGCTACTGCTTCGGAAGTCAATGGTCGCGGGTTTGATTGCCACATTGGTGGCGGATTCTAAGTGCTCCGACAATCCGTTTTGGACAAATGTTGTGGGTTAATATCCATTCCTCAGAAATGGGGATTCTCCGCGGCCCAGCAGTGGGACATACGTAAATGGGCTGTGAAAAATTAATATATAAAAATTTATTGTATTGATATTAAGGGTATGATAATAATTGGTGTCCTATGGCAGAATTAGATTTCTAACTTGAAATTATTTTTTCAATCAAGGATTATTCGACTTTTACTTCTGAGAGTGCCTCTCCGACTAGTGAAGATTGGCAGCCAGTTCGGCACAATTCTCCTTGTTTTTCGCAAGACGAAGCAGTTCTGGAATCGTAAGTTCTGGTACCTAGGTCCACTTCCTGATATGACGTAGCCAAGGCTTTCTTCCGATCAACTTGTCTTTTGCCCGCGAATTTTACCATCATGATCAGTTGCAACAATTTGTACCTATCATGCACCATAGTGTGCCCACGTTAAGGAACCTTTCTACCATTGACGGTCTACAAGGATTATTCTACCTATGACGTAATATAAATATCGACACAAAAAAGCGAAAACGCTGTATATGACCTAAAATGTTAAAAATTATTATTGCAATATACGGATCGGAAAAAAGTACTGCGTCCAATGGTCCGAGTTTCACAGCTCTACGACCAATAGAAACATTTTTGTAGAGCGTTGAAACTGACTATTTTTGAGTATATTTTAAATGTTTTCTTGGGTCTGATGGTAAGTTTTCATTTTGCGGGTTACTACGTTTTCGCTTTGTTTGCGTCGTTAAGGTCAAATACTCCTTTGTTTTGGAAGTAGTAGTTGCGGTTGAAAATCTAATCATACCACCGGTTACACTATATTACAAAAAAAAAATCAAACAATATTCTTGAGTACGCAATAAAGGCGCATCAAACTGTGTAGGTACCGATGTGCACATAAAATATCAAATTCACACGACACAATTGTACAAAGCGGACGTGCAAATAAAACAACTGGAATAACATATAAGTTTGCACAATATTTCTCGTTTCCCAAATGAATCAAGCGAGACAGCCACTCCGCGACCGGTTCCCCCGATCAATCTGGCCCATTCAAATCGCAAGCGATGCCCGGTGCGAATTTCACACCAGTCTAGACTAGAACTCAATGTCGCAATTGCCTAGCTGAGCCTAGAGCTGTGCGAACGAATAACGGACCACCATTGAATTCACAAGCTTTGTTAAATGCATTCATTATTTCAATAGTTCCGTGCGAGATCTTATTAAACGGAGCTCCAATATGTTGTTGATGGAATTAAGCTTTTACAACTGACATATTCAATACGTTGTTGGTCGAATTAAAGCTTTCATAAGTTAAAAGATGAATAGCAATCAACGCCGCCTTAAGACATCCACAGTGCCATTGGCATTCCAGAAGCGTTGCCGGCCAATGCGTTGTTGGTGGAATTAAGCTTTTGGAACTCACAAATTCAATGCGTTGTTGGTCGAATTAAGCTTTTAGAACTTACAGCTTCATTCTATCATTGGTAGAGTTAAACTTTCATATAGTTAAAATATGAATAGCAATCAAAGCCGCATTAAAACATCTACAGTGCCATAAGCATTGGAGAAGCGTTGCGCTGGCCAATTAAATGCGTTGTTGGTGGAATTAAGCCTTTGTATCTTATAACTTCAGTGCGTTATTGGTCTTATTATTCTACAAATACATCTATGTAGTAGTGTGACGTCAAATCATGTGGATAGATCGTTAGGTGCTGATTTTCAGTGAAGACCATTGAATCACTCGTACAAGGGTGCTATATTATACTATATATGATTTCATATATTATATACATATATAATATAGGCGACTATTATTAAAATTAAATAATTTGCATTGCATAACGTGATGTAACTATCATATGTGTATGCACCCTTAGATGTACTTAGAGTTAAAAACCACAGGCCGAGGGCAGATGGCCGCGACGTTTGCGTTTACATGAGTTATACACCACGGAACTCGTTTTTAAGGTTTCTATTTTGCTGAAGAACGCCAGACAATTCATCCGACATAGGGCGGGTTTGATAGGAAAAAACCCACGCGACCACCTGTTGTATTGATCCCAGGTCAAAGACCTGTGGTAATACTATTAAAAGTGAGTTTTATTATAATATTTATTAATAAAACAAAAAAACGCAAATCAAAAATTGACAAAGCCTGGGCTTACGATTTGTATGTAATAGAAAAACTACAAAGGAAATAAATACAATTTAATTAGTTTTACTGAGAACAGGAGAGCGCGTTTTTTGATAAAATGTTGACCGCCAGCTAAGCCAGCAGTGCCATAGGCAGTGCAGAAGCGTTGCCGGCCTTTAAGGAAAGTATCATTATGGGTTGGGGGGGGAGGGGGGGCTCCGGAACTCAACTGATCACCGGACGAAGCGCGATAGCTAAGCTACCACTCAGACGCCGGTTTTCCTGTGGGAATGTGATACTTCTACGGGCGAGCCGGCTCATTCATGCTACAGACAAATAATATGCCATTCTTGACAAAGTATTTGTCTGCAGCGTTACTCTACCACTACCAAATATTCTTTAATTCTAAGATGGTCTTTGTTTCATAGACTTTATTTTGAGGTACCTCAGAAAAAAGTACATAGGAGTAAGATCACAGGCACCTGGCAACCGAGGTGGCCAGGTAATAACGTCGAAACGGCTTATTAGTTAGTTAGAAATGAAATCACGAAGAACCTCTATGGTCTCTTTAGCAGTTTGCGGCGTGGCGCCATTTTATTGAATGCATGTGCGTGCAGTGAAGGCAGAATGTTCGGTGAATATTGACAGAAAATAATAAGTATGCGTTTTTTTCGGCCAATAATCTAATTCTGTCTACAACATATGTTGATGCAATAAGTAGTTTTAAATAGTTTTAAGAGCATGTCGTTTAATAAATTAATTTTGTCTTTCATCAAAAAGTATAACATTATACGATTTGAGCACATTTATTTATTGCATAAGAGGTTGCAATTATCCAGTCGTCGTCAGTTCTTTTAGCGGCAACCGAAAACTAACGACTGACTGATGGCTATATAATTATACTAACACCAAGGCTAGGCCTAAATATTACGGAGTTGGGACGAGCAGCATTTCTACTGGGTGAAACCTGGCTCTGCTGTAAGTATTCAATCCTTGCTTTGCATGGCGGCTCATTGTGAGAGACCTACGTCTTCTAAAATTGCGAAAGACCTAAGTTATGCATTGGTTTGCTACAGGCTGGTAGTGATGTTGATAATGATAAATAGGAAATTAGACTTTTCCCGCCAACTTACATAAGTGACGTTTTTTTATTTCATTTTCATAATCTCATATATCATATTATTATCAGTTATATTGTTGAATTGTGGTGGCATATTATACAGTATAGTTCGATTAAGGCGTATAAATGAGTTAATATGAAATAAATGCGTACAGGTATCGTGACTTTTTAAGTTAACTGAAAAAGTTCATAGAAGGATTTGGTAGTATATTATTAATGGAGTCAGGCGTTACTTTGCGGAAATCCATCACTATGTGGACAGTCAAAAGTCTTACTTAGCTAAGATCCGCGACAAGCAAAACAATAACAGAAAATTAATAATGTGTGTTTGTGCTGGATGAAGTGATTTATTTGAAGTGATTTAAACCAAAAACTTACTCCACCCACCACCATAATATACACAACACCAAATACACATTACCACTTTTCCATCTTGTAAACGACACGTGTTTCGCTCCAACACCAAGCATCTTCAGGTATAGTAGACTCTACGGAAGACAACCGAAATGACTTTTCGGTTGTTGGAGAGTGTTGGCCGAGTTGGAGTTGATGGCCGATTTTCGGTAAGTTTTTGGTTTAAGTTCCAAATAAATCCACTTCATCCAGCACAAAAAGCACACATTATTAATTTTCTGTTATGGTTTTGCTTGTCGTGGATCTTAGCTAAGTAAGACTTTTGACTGTCCACATTTGGTAGAATAGCCACCATTTTATTAAGACGTAACGTGACAAGCTGACTAAACATTTCAAGAGATAAGATATAATTGTATTTTACTTGACGCTGGCATAATAGTTTTAACTAATTGCCATCAAAGCAAAGAAATAGGAAATGATTGAAAAATAAATCATAAAAAAATTGTCTTTTTAAAATTTCTTCCTCCGTAAAATAGTGTGCAAATTAAAAAAATCAAAACTTGAATACAGTTAACGTAACCAAATTCCAATGAAGCAATCAAAACTAAAATATTTCGGTGTCAATTACACCGTATTCAGCGGATCAGTACCGCGAAACGCCAGTAAGCTTTGTTTAGTGACCTAATATTGCTATTGTCATTGCTTCTGATTAGTTAAAAAAAATATTAATGCATGCATATGTCCATAGATAACTAGTTTTTGCTTATTAGTTTTTTTGCACTGGTACATTTTTAATAGGTATATTTTAAAGCAGTATACAAATTTACTTGTGGCTTACTGGAAAAATGCCAGTAACAACAAGTTAAAATCGCCTCAAATAACTGCATAATAAGCAACCGTATTTGTTTGTCTGCTAAACATTGACGATGCGTCATTGTAATTTGTGCTACTGTAAAAAAATATGCCTATTTATCTTTCCTCGAGATTGTTTAGTGTATTGTTGTAATAATAAGTATATTATTCTTACCATAAAAAATGTAGATGATGAAACATTAAAAAATAAAGTACCACTCATTTGTTTTAACAATGGGGGATTTGATGGGTTGGAAAAGTTATCCTGATTTTCATCTGCTTAAAGTGCTTCTCCGATTAGCGAAGGATTAGTGCAAGGATATGAATAATGGGAGAGGAAGAAGGAAATAAAGGAAGGGGAAAGGAGTTGGGCGTCACCAATCATACAAAACGGGGATTGTGGTACTTCCCCGGTACACAACTATAAGGATATGTCTACATGACGGAAACTTGAAATAAGGAGATAAAATTTATAACATATTACAATGGCCACTCAGCCAAACGTTCTTCAACAAAATAAACGCATGAAGTAGTTTACATATTTCACACAATGCCACACAAAGGTAGTCTTTGGTAAAATATTTCCTTATTAAAACAAGTTTTTACTCGGTACTGTATTATCTTATCCATTCTTAAATGTTGAGTAGGAAGCGACTATAATTTATAAATAGATTTAACAGAGAGCACTCAAAAATGTTAATTTTTTTTATTTTCTTTTTCTACCGTGCGATCTATATTTTATCCGTTAAATAAATGTCAAAATCAAAATAAATGTAATAAAAATAAATATATAAAGGTATAAGAATAATATAAAGATTATATTAAAATATATACGTTTTATAAATTATAATTAAATGTAACACTTTTTACATGAAATAAACTACCAAACTACTCTACCGAATAAAAATGTAAAGGAATAACTTCTTTTTTTTTCACCCCATGTATGTCCCACTTTTGAGCACAGACCTCCCCATTTTTGTAGGAACGGATGTTAACCCACCACACATGTCCAGTGCGGATTGGCTGATCGCATTGGCAATAAATATCTGTAGGCCACATATATATTTATTTACATGCGGGGATCAAAACCGCAACTATTGACTCCTTGGGCGGGGTCTCACCACTGAACCAATTGATGGAAAAGGAATAACTTTATTCCAAATGTATTCCTTTGTATATGATAAATGATTGTATATGATATAAATTAGCCCAACAATATCAATGTTGAGTAAGTATACTCGTCTGTTCTTAAGTCGAGAAATAACTTTATAGTTATGTGGACAGTCAAAAGTTTTACTTAGCTAAGATCCGCGACAAACAAACGATAACAGAAAATTAATAATGTGTGTTTTCCTGCTGGATTAAGTGGATTTATTTGGAACTTAAACCAAAAACTTACCGAAAAGTGTCTTCCGTAGAGTTTACTATACCTTTTCGGTTGTTCTTCCGTAGAGTCTACTATACCTGAAGATGCCTCGTGTTGGGGCAAAACACGTGTCGTTTACAAGGTGGAAAAAGTGGTAGTGTGTGTTTGGTGTTGTGTATAGTGGTTGGTAGGTGGAGAGTTGCTGGCCGTTTTGCGGTAAGTTTTTCGTTTAAATTCCAAATAAATCCACTCAATCCAGCAGGAAAACACACATTATTTATTTTCTGTTATTGTTTGCTTGTCGCGGATCTTAGCTAAGTAAAACTTTTGACTGTCCACATAGTGATGGATTTCCGCAAAGTAACGTCTAACTCCATTAATAACTTTATAGTTTATCAAATTTTAAAAAAATTCTCAGTTATTATAAATAAATTGGAATAATAAAAAAGTAATTTTCTACTCGAACGGCGTCGTCAGCTAGGCACATTAGTTCTAGCCTTGTACATCCAGTCCGTTCTTTACATTAAGACACCGCTCTCGCTGGCTAGGTAATTACAAATTGTATTATTTATGCCAAATTGTAACACGCAGTCCACTCAGGGACTTCCAAATTGGTTGTGGTAGCCTCGTCTCCAGAAAGGGTTTGTGAACGTGAAAAAGTTTTTATTAGCGTCATATTTCATATAATAGAACATCACTATTTATATAAAGGTGACATTCTATAACAAGTTTTATGTAAAAATAAGAAATAATTTTGTAGGCTTGCTATTAAAAGTCTGACTGTACAAACGTATGATTCATAAGGAAAAATGTTAAATGCATTTATGTCATGAAAACCTTGGTTTTTCGAGATATCACCGCATATGGCGTTAAAAATAGCCGACTACTTAACAGTTACGTATAACACAAAAGTATGTAAATTTTTGACCAAATGTTATTGAATAATTTTTCCACAAGCGTGGTTGGTTTATGTCCATTTCCCCCAGTAATGAAGAAATCCGTGCCTAGCAGGTTGTAAAAAAAATATCCCCGAGATCCCGATGCGGAAATCGAAACCTAATATCGTTACTTAGACAATTCAGTCGTTATTATTCGATGGTAAATTCGATATTGATCCACAAATAAAATATTATTGTTATACAAATATTAATCTTTATTCTTTCTAACATATTCTCGTGCTAGATTTTATTCACCCAACGTATTAATACGGTGAAAAAGCTCTTTGAACATAAGTGATGGCACTTTGTCTGGCTGCATGCCCTCACTTCAAAGTGAGTTGTGTCAATCCGACGCGCCGCATTGCGGATGCAGCGCTGCAGTAGCCGACGCTAACTTTTTAAACTGCATATATTTTTTTTTTCAAAGCTGTTATTTAAAATTACGAATGAAAAAGTACGCTGCAACCTGTATTTAAATTCTTGCTGCAATTAGCGAACTGTTTTGCGGCAGAGCGTAATTGCATTTTTAATATGAACGTTTTATAGCAGTAATATGATTGTTTCATATAAAATATATACAGAACTAAAACAATATATATATATTTATGCTTATCCCCCGCAGGGGTTGACATAGACCACAGAGCTCCATCCGCTACCATTCATCGCAGCGAAACGGCTCTCCATTAGTATAACAAAAAAACTAAAACAACACGAAACGGGGACAGCTGACAGTCCGTCTGCTTCACAGGTTCAGAGTCTTTCAGAGAGCTATACTTGGAGTTCTCTCCGGTGAATATGAATCGGAATGAAGAAATCCGCCAGACAACTAAAGTCAACGACGTAGTCTTCTGAGTTAGCATACAGAATTAGCGATGAGCTGGTCACATTTGGCGGTGATCCAACAAAAGTTGAAGTAGAGTGCTTGAGTGCTGGAGTAAGGACCGCGTGGCAAATTTAGTGTGGGACGCCCTACGGTTAGATGGTATCATGATACTGGATGCGTGAAGCCGAAGATCGGGTTAGGTGGCGCTTCTTGGGGGAGGCATATGTCTAGTGGACTGGTCAGTCTAATGGACTGCCGCCGGCTGTTAATTAATTAATGTACCGATATTTTTTTTATATAATAAAATTTTAGTTCTGCCTTTACCGGCATAGAATGGCCCCGGATTTCTTTCCGTAGGCGTTGTACAAGGCGACTATAGGAGCATATACCAGTAGAGTGGTAGCACCAACTTACTGAAAATAAAAAATCTATTTGTGATCCGCAATCGGATCATTCAATGCAAATCTAGGCGATTACGGCTACTCTCCACATTAGGAAGACAATGTTCAGCAGTGGACTTTTAAGGCTATATGTCAATAATAATGTCACTACGAAATGAAATAAGTTTTTGTTTTTTAAATACGTACTTTCGCGCTTTTGCCTACCATGGTTGCCAACAATCAAAATAATTCTAATTTTCTTTTAATTTTTGAAGATTTTAATCGTATATGGTTGCATTTCGAATGAATCGACATTTTTAAAATATTTAAAAGACACGCACGTTAAGCGTGCAATTAGATACTCAATTTTTTCCTCTTCATTTATGGCAAAGTAGGTACCTATATTATAGAAACCTGTCGACTGTCATGAAAAAAGCCGTTATGTTAAGTTTAATTACTTTAAACTCTGCCATTGACGTGAACCATCTTTACCTAGCACAAAGACTAATAGCTTAAATGGAATGGTTAACAATAATTCTATTAATATCAAAACATTGCTAGTTTAACAAAATATAAAAAAAATTCATTGACGATGTACATCGCCATCTGGTGTAAAATGAACACATTAAAAGGAAAAAATAAACAAAATCGAGTTTTTCTAGTGTATAGAAACTTATCCTCTGTCATATAAAAGGCGTCATGTTTCGTTTAATTATTTTAAAAATAAAAAAAAAGAAGTGTAATACGTTTTATTGTCGGCCGGATGCGATACGGGCGAGGCAGAGTAGGACCTAACAACGAGCGAGGCGATAGGTCGCCTATACTTAGGGTTGCTAAGAACTATCACCGTATTGCAATATTTTATAATGCTACTCTTGCAAAGGATTGAATCGTTCGATTTTTTATAGCATTGCAGGCAAACAAACTGGTTTTTAGTGGACCATAAACATTTATAATGCTGGAAACGTTACAAATGCGTTTCCGAGCTTTCGTGGAACCTCACGCACGTCTTCGTTCGTTCGTGAATGCCGTAGGTGGTACATAGTTTCATAGTTCCATTAGCGGAAAATTGCGACTACATCCCACAGCCATCCAGGAAGTGGGGTATGGAACTTATTTTAACGGAGGATAGGAAATTGAACATTAATTTACTCAGAACATTCACCATAATAAAATCGATATAGTACTCAAAATGATGACACTTTTTTTGTAAATGAACGTTCTAATCGAATTTAGCAAATGTGTGACGTGCGTTTAGAAATATATTAGAGTTCAGTTCTTCTTCTGCAGTAATTACTAAAATGATTTACTCTTTCGTTCACTTACCATTGATTTTTATAATTGCTTTCAAATGAGTGAGCCACAAGTTTAACGTGAAGACATTTAGGCGCGTTGACTGTAACTTTAGCGGCATATCTAATGATAATTCTTTGGCCTTATGCGTCGTGTAACTTGTAGACTATTTTGCAATTATTTTTATATACTATTCTTTTATACATAAACATTTTGAAATATCGCCATCGCAAATTTTATAAAAAAAAATTATTCACTTTTAAAAATGGAAACTTGAATTTTTTCTAAGGTAACATAAACCATAAACCATTAAAAAAATAACATTTACTTTTTGCGATAAGATCGACCACTATTATTCTTTTTTAATTTTATTACTTTTTTTTGAGTTAGGAAGGCAAACGAGCAGGTGTGTTACCTGATAGAAAGCAATCAACGCCGTCCATAGACAACCGCAGTGCAGAAGCGTTGCCGGCCTTTAAGGAAATTATTATTATGGGAAGGGAGGGGACCAAGCGTGGCCACACACCACTCATTATGCAGGAGGCTAATTTCTAACAGTGGATTGTTACCTTTTTTAAATATTCCGTACAATTGTTAGTACAGTCAGGCCCATGACTTTCTCCTTCAGGCTCAGAAGTACGGGCGATAAGAATATTTCTAAATGTTGTGCAAGGTTTATAAGACGCCGTATAGCTAGATAAAATTGTTTATGGTGAATTTGTTTAAGCTTTCACTGTATATGTAAATTTTAAGACTTTTAAAAGCAGTATTTCAAATAACATTTATTAGCAAGTAACTTGTAAAATATGTATGTAATGTACTCAACCCTACTTGCACCTGGGGACACGGTGAAAGCGGTCTAGCCTAGCACGCGGCCCTCCATATACCAGTTATAATGCCTTTATAATAACTGGATTTTATTTATTAATAACTAGCCTTCCGCTCTGCTTTTTTTTCTACATCTCCCGCGGGAATTCGATATGAAATTGTGAAAGCTTGCCGCGTACAGTGAGGGAAACGGCTGCATGTTGTTGAGTCGTAGTAATATAACTATTAAAAAACTAAAACATAACCTATACGTCGATGCCCTATTTTAAGCTAGGTTCTCCCTTATTTAGCTCTTGTTTGTATAATTGCGTCTGGTTATTCACTAACAGCCCTTTATCAGATATTTTCATAAGTTAGTTATCAAAACATTGTGTGAAGTATATTACCTGATTAAGTGGCCAGATTTATTATGTTACCACCCATAAATATATTCAACGCTTGCCTCAGTGAATTCAAATCCCGGTTGAGACTTTTTTTATAGCAGAGAAGGCAAACCAGCGTGTAGGTCAAATGATGGTAAGAGATCATTGCCACAGACATAATGTCATCATGACATCATCAATGGATGCATGGCTAGGGACGAGTCTAGTCGCAAGCGTGCCGACCGTCCCGGAATCGGGCTCCCCCGGATACTATGGTGCCTTACCTCAGCATGCAGGGCTCTGCTGGGGCTGACCTCCATCCTCCCTTGCGGCTCGTGGGATTCACTAAGACGAATTTAATATAGACTAATGGAGAGCCGTCTCGCTGCGATGAATGATAGCAGATGGAGCTCTGCCCCAATGTGTTGTTTGGGAATATTGCAGGTAGTAGATTATTGCACAGTTGCACTTAAATTAAAGTGTTTATACGAGATGTTAAAAGTTCATGAATTTAATTCAAATTATGTAACTAAGGAACCGTCACCAGAAAAATAATCTTCTGAACACTAAGAATAATAAAGATAAATAAATAATAATAATAAAAATACTATAAAACCTTTGTTTTTTTTTATAACACTTCAAAAGAATGTTCGCTTCTCAACTTTTTGGTACTATTTTCTACGTTTGAGTAACGCTAAAAGTATCGCTAATGAATGGTGATTTAGCATTGATGTGGTGGTTTTCATTAAGCTTTGGGTGCCCAATAGACCTAAGACGACTTCTTTCATTTCTGACTAAGTCCACCTGAAACCACATTCGGAAATCCGATTAGGAAATATTTTAAAGTAGGGTAACCAAATTGAATCTGTGACCATACACATCGAGGAATTTTCTCTTTTTATGAGCCAAATTCGTATTTCTCTTTTTATCTTGACGAACCAAAGTGAAACATTGAGTAAATTTGATTAATGACACATGACTATCTTGACAAAACTTCTTAGCGCATCAACTGTTAACGTCATTTACTCAGTGTATGTTGCTTTGTTTCCAAATGTTGCTGAATTAGAAATGAGACAGAATAACGAATGATGCAACTATAACCTTTATAATATAAAGACAAAATGTAAATATATTAGACCTGTAACGTGTAGTCACGTCGACACGAGATGCCTGAGTATGGCCGCTAACCCTCTTGCCACAACATGGTGACTAGGATAAATTGGCGCGAATAAAAAGTTCTCCAAGGAAAAGTTGCATCCCCACCATCTGCATAAGTGGCGATCCAGTACGGTGCGTTTTCCAGAAAGTTCTTTCCACGCACCACTACCCTGTGGAACCAGCTACTTCTAGCGGTGTTTCCGAACGAACACGACAATGGAAGTTCTTACTTGAAACTTTCAAAAAATAAGCCTACACATTTTTTAAAGGCCGGTAATAATTTTATGATAAAGCTGGTGACAAAGATTTTTTGCGATCTTTTTTAAAGGTTAGATAATTTGTATAATGCATATAGTGTGCTTAGAATATACAAAGCAGACTAATATAATGCAGGTTTTTGCATATATGACATTACTATACTACATCATAAGGTGAATACTACTGAACACCGTACTTAAGCGCGTAGGCCAATAACCTCACAAATGAAATTAGCGGGAATAGAACTAGCACGTCGAGGAAAATGTTACCCACATTCATGTTTATGTTCAGACAAAAATGCCAATAGATTTCTATATTTAAAATGTTTTATTATAAGTAATATATTTCTACAAGTATTTTTAAAGCTTCATATATGTTATTTTTTTAACCACTTAATAAATGATGTTAAAATTTATAAGAAAAGTAATGCTGGTAATACATATCTCAAAATTAATATTTTTTTTGAAATACAAAACATAAAGTTAGTTTTTTTATTTAAGTAAATTTCAGCATAATATCATACCTTAGTAGTTACTTACCATATACTATAAAGTATTCAGCAATTGTTTTTGAACGTAATAGTTATCTGTGCAGTGAAAACTTTTCAGTCATTCAGAAATGGGGGTGCTGTCAAGTTATTTAAAACCCAATTTTTTGGGTTTATTAAAATTTTTAAACAGTATGAACTGGTTTATTGTGTTTCTTAGTTTAATAAATCTCTCAATGTGTATCTATGAAGATCAGATAGGCAAATTCGACTGGTAAATTTATTTGATAGGTTATAATAGCCAGGTCTTATTTCTGTAAATATTTTAAATATCAAAATGTTTTCAGGCGTCAGACTTACGTCGGAAGAATTAAATTCGCTCAGTTTGATACTGTATCGACTGCAAAGAAAATTATTGTAGCCACAGAAGAGAATGTTTTAGCTGCATTACACTTGAAGACTGGTAATTTATTTTAATTGATTGTATCCGCTATGCAACGTATTAATAATTTGTTAATATTATTAAATAACAATATATAAATAAAGCAGTGAATATTTAAAAGCCATATGCACAATAATACAATTTATTAATCAACACTTAAACTAAGATATAGTGATAAAATAATATCACAATTATACTCAGTCATCACATCACAGTAGTTAGTTTTATAATGTCAGTAAGATTTAGCAAATATTGTGCTTAAGATATGATTCTGAATTAGACGAATCAATATTTTTTATTATTATTTATTTGCCCCACCACTAGCACACATAAATAGACATTGTTACCACACAAATCAAACATTTATCAAATATATTATATGCCAATTAAAAGTATGCATATCAAGCTTTTCCAATTAACTTACTTCAGAAACATATTTTTCTTTCATTTTCATAATCTTTTTTATTGGTGGTGTATTATATATATTATATGGTATAGTTTTATTAAGGAGTATAAATGAAGTGATATGAAATAAATGCATGTATTGTGGCCTTTTAAGTTGACTGAAAAAGTCCATAGGTTTTGGTAAAACGACGAGTTGTTAGTTGAGTAGTTTTATTTCAAGAGATTTGATGCTATTGTATTTTACTTGACACTGACATAATAGTTGTAACTGGTTTAAAAAAAGTGTGCATATCTCTTACAATATTATTACATCAGCAATGCCATGACATGCAAATAATTCAATCATAAGAAAATAAAACAATTAATAAAATAAAAACAATGGAAAAAAAATACTGAGGTGAACTTGAAGTCTGAGGCAAAATATGTATGAACCTTACATGCATTAAACAAGTCACTGAATATATTTAATTCAACTTTTCTGCTTAGCAATTCAAGTGTTTTAAACCAGCGATTCTCAACCTTTTTTGCTATGGCACACTTTTAACTATTTAAAAACTTGGCAGCACACAAAGAGCCTGATATGTGTGAGCCGACTTGAGGTATAAAAATCTAATTATGTTTCTAAGAAAGAACACATTACAAAACAAGTAATATTTTTTTATGGATTTAATTCCTGTTAAAATAATTTGTACATTTTCTTTTTGAATTATATTATTTAATAATTTTAACTTGTCCATATATTAGTTAGATAAGTACTTTTCTTTAATTTAAACTCAACTCATAATAAAATAAAACCTTATAATTTTTGCTGTATACATTTCTAAAATTATATAAATTTAAAAAGTGCCGTGGAACAGTGGTTTCGACAATCACTGTTATAAACATTTGTGTAGTGTTTGAAGTTTCACCTAGTTTGGTTTTATATTACAGAGTATAAAAGAGTATGGTGATTGAATATCTTGGTGCCCACATATACGAAACTATAAGATTCTACTCAATTGCAATTGATTAAGCTATTAGTTTTGTATAAATAATTAACATAATCATCTGTTACATAGCAATAATATTTTTGTTTTAATTTTCTAGGTCAAGTAGTATGGCGTCATGTATTTGAAACAGCCTCTACTGGAAACATACAGCTATTGCATGTCAGTGAAAAAGTAGTCACTGTTACAGGATCTAATCCATACCTAGTGAGAGGTTGGGATTCCGGTACAGGTGAGGTTTTCGAATTTTGTATACTTTATGATTATATTGGTCGACAATAAAAGCTCGTAGTAATCCAATGTTGGCTAAAAACCTATCTTAAAAAGAAAACCAGTGTATAGTTTTGATATTAGTCAGACGAATTGCCAACCATAAATCTAGACATTTTGCAAATCTCTAACTTCTCATATATGATAAAAGCTTATACAAAAACAAAAACTCATTGCGTTGGTAATTGTAGAATACATAAAGACAACTGTGGAATGCAATGTGGTGAATGCAAGATTCAGAATATACAACTTGTATTGTGTTGACATACATACATATTGTCACACCTATTTTCCATAGAGGTAGGCAGAGACCACAGATCCCATCTGGTGTGATCTCAGCATACTTTCCTTGCTTCCTCACACTCATCACTCTATTTATACAACCTTGTCGGTTAAGGGTATTCTTGACCTGACCTTTCGTAAAAACTGGCAATTTGGTCAAGGTATGTTTACCTTGGTCTTCCCTTACCGACCTTTCCATCCACATCCACAATGTAAATTCCTTTTGGCAGTCTGTGCCTAAACCGTCTAGGCATCACTTTCTCAACTTTTGTCATGACACCTTTTACTCCACAACTCTCTTATATCTATATTTCTTATTCTATCATTCAAAGTTACCACACAAATACTTCTTAATGCTCTCATTTCCACCCCATTCGGTTTGCTTTCATAACTGTTCTTACAAATTTAACTTTCACAACCGTTCACTGTTGATATGTGACTAGAAATTAAAATATATTTCAGTTAGAATTAGTAACAAAGTTACAGCATAGTAACCAAACAATGATCAAACCCTATCTATCAATCATACTTAACACCAAACCCAATATATATAAAGAGTTATACCATTGTTTCTTTTTATACAATAGGAAGGCAAACAAGCAAATGTGTCCCCTGACAGCAGGCGATCACCACCAATAGATATGAACTATATCAGCTGCATTGTAAAAGAGATGTTGGCTTTTTAGTAATGTATTGTTTTTTTGAAGTTACATGAGTTCAGAAATACTGCTGACGTAAACTCATCCATTGTGGTGGTAGTGTGTGATGTAGGAAAACACATCATACTCGATTATTACTCATCCAGATAATAGTGATGAAACTCTATCATTTAAAAATATGAGTTGCCTAATGAATTTTATTTTTCAGGGGTTCTATTATGGGAGTGGTCATTAGTGCTTCAGGACAATGACCGTGCAGGGCTTTCGGAATGGTGGGTGCAACAGGGTGTCCTGGTGCACATGCTTCCCGTCTTCCAATCACATATAGAGGTCACTATGTATCATTTACTCACAGGAAACAATAGAGGAGCCACCTCGAAGTTGCCTGCGCCTTGGGTCAATGAAGGGTAAGCTGAATCTGATAATATTCTTTTTGGCACTTATATTACCCCATTCCTGACTGCAGATAACTTCCCATAGATAATTTATATGGTTCTGTTTATTAACCATTATTGTGAGTTGCAGTACTATATCAGTAACAACTAAAATAGATTTCTTTCCAATAGGAAATTATCAATCAATACAACCTTAGCTACAGGTGGCCAATGTCGCAGCACTTGATTGGTTTTCATTATAAAGTTATATCTGTCTGCTGATCAATCAAATTTTTCTAATCTTCCAATTACCATTCAAGTTCAGTCATTTGTAATTATGGTTTTTTTTGTAAATAGGGCTGGGTATATGTCGTCATATTAGAATGAATATCGTAATTTAATTATTTTCTGCAATAGATGAAAGTAATTTTTAAGCTTAAAGTGCCATATGTTGGCAGATGATGTAAGAATAATTTTGGTTTATATAAAATATTTTTATAATTGTAATATATGGATGTATGCGTATGTATGTGTGTGTGTGTGTCCGTATCAATGATCTGACCACGTTGGTTCTTGCTTAAAACCATCGCCAGGTGCTCCAATAGAACGCATGGCATATGCTGAGCAAGAACCATTTTCTGACAATTCCGGATTAAAATTATTTTCTTTCTTTATTTATATTTTTTATTTATTTGTTTTGTTTATTTATATATTATAATATTATTAAGGTTTCAATTTTAGCTATTATAAATTTATATAAAATAAATTATTTAGAATTATTTAAAATTAATATAAATATGTAATTTGAATATTGAGCTGTATTTCAGTATTTATTTGGCAGTAATTTCATTTATTTGTTAAAAAAAGATAATGTGAAGTAAATCTTTTTTTTAGATTCCTTTAGTCTTTTTGGTTTTGTGTATAAAAGCCAAATATCAGTTGGGGCGAAAATTATTCTCATTCGCATCACCTTCGGCGCCAATATACAATAGTTAATATGTTTTTTTCTCGTTTTCAGATGTGTTTTGACACCCCCATACTACAGTTGCGTGTCTGGCAACGCTGGCGCTCAACGCTTGCTGTCTGTGGATGTTACATCGAATACCGTACAGATAATCAGCAAACCGCTGTTTGATTACATTAGCTTGGATGTTTTTGAAGGCAATCTCAGACCGCTGGATGCTAACAGTGCAGTACCAGGTTTCATTATCGATGACAAGAAAATTGTGGTGGTGGAGAATAATGATTTTGAATTATTGGATATTCCCGTGGCTAACTCAGCAGCCAGTGTTGCCATAGTTGACGGTGCCAATGGTCTTATGATATTACAAACATGGAGGGATGAAAGTACAGTAAGGTTTCTTGCTTATTACTTTTTTTCATCATTTTTTCAAATGGTGTTAGAAGCTTGACCCTGAACTGACTAATTATAATCAGTTGATTATAATTAGTCAAGCAAGCTTCTAACACCATTGTCTTATCTACGGGGATTTGTCCTCTGAACAGTAAAGTTATGTTAAAGAAATAATGTGATTGGTGTAGGATATTTTTATATATCAGTCTAGATCATAGGCTCCCAACCTTTTATGGACTACCGCCATTAGTAAGATACACATTTTAGACAGCTAGATAAAATGTTTTTTCAAGAAAGTAGAGGTATTTCATAACACCCTCCATTTGCCTTTGAACTCACCCCCATTTTAAGCTCCAGCGCCCACTACTTTGAGAAACTAAGGTCTAGGTGAAGTCCTGTAGCCTAATGATATATATTCGAGTAAAATTCTTTAAAGCAATTACTAATAAAGTTTGACTATTTAATCTATTCTTATAAAAAATAATAAGTGAGTATGTTAAATTTATCTTTTTTTTTGTAGGGTTTTAGACTTACAGCACATAGTAAAAGCACCGGTCGTGAAATCTCCGAGATCAAATGCTCAGATGTGAACCTTCATATCCCCGACGTGGAACTGGTGGCAGCGATGTGTACCAAGACGGCTAAAGAGCACCATGCGTGTAGAATACTAGTCAATGGTGCAGATGACGCTCTCCATCTTATGCAGCAAGGAGGTGAGTGAGACGTTCGTATTAAAGTTTTTTTTTCACAGCCCATAGATGGCCCGCTGCTCCTCATTTCTGGAGGGATGGACCTTAACCCACCACACTTGTCCAGAGCGAATTCTTTGAGAATCCATTCAAACCACAAATAAATGTAGGTCATACTTATATTTAATCCAGTGCGGGATCAAATGCGCGACCATTGACTCCGGTAGATTGGACACCGGTAGAGTTGACATTAGGTCAATTATAATGATTTTTTTTTATATATATTCACGCCTATCCCCCGCAGGGGTTGGCAGAGACCACAGAGCTCCATCCGCTGCCATTCATCGCAGCGAAACGGCTCGTCATTGGTCGCTTTTCGCCCTCGTGAGAATCAGGACGTGACGGGTGGCGAACCACGTCGCCGTCATTTTTCGACAAATTAGGTATATTATATTCGTTTTTAGTGAATCCCACGAGCCGCAAGGGAGGATGGAGGTCAGCCCCAGCAGAGCCCTCCATGCTGAGGTAAGGCACCATAGTCCCCGGGGGAGCCCGACCCCGGGACGATCGGCACGCTTGCGACTAGGCTCGCCCCTAGCCACGCATCCATTGGCGGGGCAGACCGTGGATTGGCGGAGAGGAAGGGAAAGGATAGAGAAGAAAGGAAGGGGCAGGAAAGGGAATGCGTATTGGGGGGGTTACCAGACTCAGTGTAAACATTTATAAATCCATATAAATATTTATTCTGATGCGGGAATCGAACCCGCGACCATTGACTCCGCAGGCGGAGGGCCCCGCCACTGAGCCAATCGGTCGTGTATTAATTTTATATTATATATATAGTAAATGAATTTTATATTTCCTCTATATAAATATATAAACATATAAATTTTTAAAATATATAAATTTGTTTGGTACAAATAACTGTGATGTGATGTCCAAAGGTGGCGTTGATTGCATTCCATCATACAGCCGACTTGCTAGTTTGTCCTGTCACAAAAAACAGTTTCTTGATTTCTCATAGAAAAATCATACATCATCAACTGTCAATCATCAATCATTCTCACATTTCAAATCAAATATTTGGCATTACAGGCAGAGTGCTGTGGACTCGAGAGGAGGCACTTGCTAATGTAGCCGCAGTCGAGTTCATTGACCTGCCCGTGTCCGAAACGGACGCTGCTATCGAATCAGAATTCGATCAGAAAGAAGGTAACAACCTATTTTTTTATGACGTATAGCATATATTGAGAATAGTGGTTACTCTTCATAGTTTAATATCTGTGCTGTTACCTTAGCATTTACCACGGGTGGCAACATTGGCATTTGCCCCATATGGCAATGTTGGCATTTGCGCAATATAGCAATATTGTCATTTGTCCCGAGTAACAAAAATATATATTATCTATTCTAAATATAGTCAGCAATCGAGTTAACAATAATACATATAACAATAAAGTTGATATCTATAAAAGTTTGCAAATTGTCTTTCTGTTATTTTCATTCGATTATCAAAATTAAAGAAACTTTCTTCTGATTCTTTATCGTTGTCATTATACAAAAATATTGCATATAGATTTCAGCAAACACAAAATACATTTTTTTCTAAATTATTAACTAATTCCTTCTTATTTTCTAGCTGCCAAGATGTATAGTAAGTATAGCGTATATTGAATTTGCCTTTTATAGTCTGAGATGAAAACTCTGACGGACGAGAAATTGGCTTGCAGAGCGATCAGTCGCCCTATATTTCCGATATATTCCAGCTTTTTCAGATATTATTAACACGATGCGGGACGAACGGCGAGAACCGTAGAATTTTCGCTTTACGATAGCGACAGTACGGGTAATGCAGTAAATGTTTGAGAAGTCACAAATCCGCACTACGGCTAACGCAGTAGAGTTCTCTAGGCTAACTCCTTACAAAATATTTTATACTGTCGTATCACATCGACCTATTTCGTTACTACCTGGAACTGAGCGCACACAACGGATATAGCTGCAGTGCCAATTTGTATGGGAGATTTTACTGTCATATTATACAATTTGAAAAACTCGATACCGTCCCGCATCGTGTTGAAACAGTAACTTACTCTTGATTGTGTTGTTTTTCATACCTTTTTAATTTTCGCTCATAACTTAGCACGCTTTATATAGGGTGTCCGGTGGTAGGATTAGCTTTTCAAACATAAGTTATTAAAAAAAAAAAAAACTACCAAGGAATACCAATTAAATAACTTTTACCAAGAAAAAAGTGGGGGGTCTAATTTTTTTTTTTCAATTATTTCTTTTAAATCTTGACCGCTATGTCGGACACACTTTTGGAATATAGCCACAGTTAGGGCTTAAAATACCGAACTAAAATCTGAATACCGGTATTTGATATTTAAAATTAGAAATACCGGGATACCGGTAATGAAACCGGTATTATTGATAAAATATTAACTAGTTATATTTTTACTTATCTCAGTTGTTATATTGACTTGTTAACAAATAATATATGAAATCCAATAAATATTGTTCTGAAATGAGTAGATATTATTTATTTTATTACATAAATAGTAGGAGTAGATAGATACAAGAAAAACGTGCAAGTAAAAAAAGTACATATTAAATTTTTATGTTACATTTTACATATAATAAATGTGCCAGATTTAGATTTTAATACAATGAAATTGTTTATCTTCAAAAAAAATTTCTTGTAATTAATTAATATTATTTTAATTAGATTTATATTGTGCATAAATTCAATTTTTATCAACTAATGTAATACCAAAATACCGGTTTTTAAAAACGGACAAAAATCGTCCGGGATTCCGGTAGTCGGGATCCCGGAATCCCGATATTGTAAGCCCTAGCCACAGTATTCTGTGCCACTCGCTCAAGTAGTGATATTGGTATGCCGTTAACCTTGCGGACGACATTTTCTTTTAGTGCTGATATGGTGGTGGGGTTTGTTTCATAGACTTAACTTTTAAGGTACCCTTACAGAAAAATCGATAAATAAAAATCGATAATTGATCGAATAATCACTGATTATTCGATCTATAACCAATTTCTACCGACGGACACCTATATTATATATGTATATATCTCTATATTTGTACATACATGATCCTACCTATAAAATTACCGATTCTCCCTACCGACCCTTCCATCTACATCCGCAACGTAAATTTCTTTTATAAGTCGTCTTTTATCTATCCACTCTATGTGCCCAAACCATCCAAGCATCCCCTTCTCAGCTTTTGTCACGACACCGGTTTTTACTCCACATCGCTCTCAGATATAATGAATGCATTATCTTCAGAGATAATGCATCTCCAGTGATAACGCATTCATTGGACAAAAATGATTGAAATTGTAGGCTCTATATGGGCGGCGTTCTCCCGTCGTCTGCAAACCCAGTACCAACAGCTACACACGTTGGTGCACAGCTTCCGGCATAGCGACGGCGCGGTGGTTGACTCCAACAAACCCCTGGTGCGGGACTACTTCGGTCTCCATAAAGTCCTGGTCTTGGTGACTGAAGTCGGCAAGGTGAGAATTGGTTATTCAAATCCTAATTTTTCGACATAAGAAATCCTAATTAAAGACGGACACAACATTAACAAAAAGTGCTTTCACTTTTTCTTAATGTTTTTTTTTATGGGATGGGAAGGCAAACGAGCAGGCGTGTCACCTGATGGAAAGCAACCAAAAATCCGTTGTGCTATGGATTTTATTTTTGTCTTGTTGAAAGTTTTCACTCGAACTTTAAAATATTCGAAAATAATACTCTCACTCATTAAAAATATAATATACTATTTTATACATTATGCAAAAAAATAGGTATACTCACACACACTCACAAAAACGCACACACACACTGCATCATTCATTTATTCATATAATCATTCATTTATTCTTATAATAATGCAAACGTTAAGTGCAACATCTGCTTTAGGTTAATTTTGAATTGTTTTTTTCATTAAATTTATTTTTGTTTTATTTATACCTATAAAATTAAAATAAAATTGGCAGTACGATATGTAAATATTTTTTTAAATTTTGTCAGTATAGTTCTGGGCTGGGCAGCAGCATAGCATAGCAAAGCATGGATTTTGTAAATAAATAAAATAAAAAAAACTATCTTAACTAATATATACTTTGTACAGATTATTGGGATGGACAACTTGTCCGGTGAAATCCTATGGCAGCGGTATGAGCCGACCTTGGACACGGAATCAGTGGCCGTGTTCACGAGGCGATCGGCAAGGCATCCACCGCACCACGCGTACCTCAGCATTGCTGGGAAACACGAGGTACACTACAAATACAAATTTTATGTGACAACAGTCTCATTGGTTGTTGTATTTTTTAATGGACAACCCTAATGATACATATAGTATATCTTTTGACTCGTATTTAGAAATAAAAATTAAAATAAAAACATTATTTTTCACACCTTTTTTAAATTTAGAACCTTAATAACATTATAATATACATGACGGCGCTTCAGCGCCGAGAGTGATTTATTTTTGTCAACGACAAAGAATGAGTCATTTTAGTCATAGACAAAGCGTGCGTTGTCTGTGTCGAAAACAAATAATGGGTGGTCTTTCAAAATGAACTGATACCTCAGGCCGCCATAGCCAAATTATTTTAAAAATCCTATTTCAATTTTTTTCCCTATTGATACAAAATACTTAAACCGATTTTTAAAAAATGCGGTTGGTGGTGAGTTTCGTGCCCCAAACGGTTGATATGGACCCCTTTTGGGAAGCCCTGATATAGACTATACAGTAAACCCTCCTATAACGCGATTTCGTATAACGCGATTTCATGTCCCTCGTATAACGTGTGAATTTCCCAAGTCATATATTTATATGTACTGTGAAAATGGTATAATGATTCGACAATTCATAATTAACTTTGTTTGCACATCTTGTTTTTATAAAATTGTTTTATTTAGTTTTTGTTCCCAGCTTTTGAGTTTTAGCAACAACGATTATACATTACAGAGATCCCTCGTATAACGCGTTTTCCTATAACGCGGAACCGATGTACCGCGTTATAGGAAGTTTTACTGTATTATGGATTTATATTTATTTATAATTTACATTAATTACTCTTTATTGTTTCCAGGATACCGGCAATGGTGTTGTCATCAGTTTGAACCCTATCAACGGGGTTCTAGTAGGCGAGAGGGTACTACATTTGGATGCGCCTGTCTTACAGTGCGCTTTGCTCCATCAGGCTGACGCGGAGAAGTTACACGCTCTGGTATTATTATTTGACGACGAAACTGTACAGGTGTGTACATACATATATAGTACATTTCATCACGCCTGTTTCCCGTAGGATCTCGGCACACTTTCTTTGCTTCATCCAGACTCATCACTCTCTTCATACACGCTCGCCGATTAAGGGTACTTTTGACCTGGCTTTTCTTAAGGATTTCGGCAATTTGGTAAAGGTATGTTTTCGTTAGTCGTCCCCTACCGACCTTTCGATTCACATCCGCAACGTAAATTTCTTTTATAAGTCGTCTTTCATCCATCCTCTCTATGTGCCCAAACTATCTAAGCATCCACGCATGCATTCACGCCAAATCGCTCTCTTATAACTTTATTTCGTATTCTATCACCCAAAGTTATAGTCAGTTGTGTACACTAAAACTTAAAGTGAAATCTTCTTTAGCACCGTTATGATTAAAAGCTCGATGAAACGAAGAAACGACACCAAAAAGAAACAAACACACACATCTATAGGATTAAGTCTACGAGAGATTGAAATAGAATACATTATATAGTATTTCTTTTTATTTTCTATATAATGTAGTATATTATATAATAAACAATGTATAATGTATTCTATCTCAATCTCTTGCAAACAGAACAGCGGCACAAGGACCGGCGGGGGGGGGGGGGGCCCTCTTGAGCGTAAGGTTCTGGTCCTCGAGGGTCGTTCCCACACTAATATGTGGATGTCCCCGTGTATGTATAGAATTGTTCACTCTTTGGATAGTACTCGTAGCTCACGGACGCGAAATCAGAATCACTTTCGGTCGCTAAAGGTCACGTAAGCACATTTTTTTGTGTGTAAGCCATTTTTATTTTATTTTTGTGTTCAAATTAATTCTATCGTTGGTTACATTTAATTTTATGCCGAATACGAGTATATTGGGGTACTTTTGCTTGATTTGTAATGATTAAACGAATTTCCAGTTAATATTTTTTTTTAATAAAATTCATTTCTGGTGCTAAAAATACATATTTGTGTTTAATGGTGTTCCAGGTGTTCCCGAAATCATCGGAGACGTTGGTGGAGAATATGTTCGTCTACGTAGCTGACAGGGAAACCACCAAAGTTCAAGGTTACGCTCTCAAATACGACGGACACGTGAGTTATATCCATATGATTGTCATTGTAAGATCATCTTAGTACTAATGAGACCAGTTTTGATTGTAAGCTTGTTCTCACGGAGGAAATGAAAATTAAGGATAACAATTGAGGTGTATTAGCCAGTACCCTGTTGGGGTCGCATCATCTGCTATAGCCGTACCTTAGTACTGTAGTGATACGTTGATGAATGTATCACTAGTGTATTAAAACTTTTTATTTGAATATATTTTCAGGTTATCCATTTATATTACTTATTTTTATATTTAATTTATTCTTTTTATATATAATTTTAAATTTTAAAATAAAAAAGAAATTGTTTTATAAAAACAAAAAGATTAGTTCGACTGACGTCTTTCGATAGGCATGTCGTCACCTTTCCGGCATAACAAAATGAGATTATTTATATTGAAATTGAATATAAAAAGTAAGGTGATAAAGTGTGAATAAAGTATGAATAAGATATAAATGTGCAGTGAATAGAAAATAAATTAATTTCATTGGGAAGAACTTCAATTATATGGAAGATAAAACCCCCTAAAGATCCCGTGTATCCCGTAGCATTACGGCTGGCACGCCACGGTACATACGCAGTGTACGTAAAAACGTACGCAGTGGTTATGGCTGACCTCTTGCTATAAAACGTAAAATAGCAATGTTATTCTTAAAATAACAAATTAGGTATATTAATTTTAATATACCTAATTTGTTGAAAATGACGGCAACGTGGTTCGCCACCCGTCACGTCCTGATTCTCACAAAGGCAAAAAGATAATAGTAGCCGAATAGAGAGCCGTTTCGCTGCGATGAATGGTAGCGGATGGAGCTCTATGGTCTCTACCAACCCATGCGGGGGATAGGCGTAAATATATAAAAAAAAATATTTTTAAAATTATGATCAAATCACCTTAATAAAACATCCGAATCGAATGGATATTTTGATTAAACGCTCATCTATTCTTTTTACCAGTCGGTGACTGCACAAAAGATATGGTCGGTGCTGCTGGGCGGTCCAGAGGAGCGTATCGTCAGCATAACCTCGCGTCCGCGACTCGAGCGCATCCACTCGCCGGGCCGAGCGTTGGCTGACCGCAGCGTGCTCTACAAGTACACCAACCCCAATCTGGTGCTGTTCATAACTGAGGGTCCGGATCCGATACACAAGGGTGAGGGCTCTTCTTGAATTGAATAAGGATGGGTGACTGATAGCATTCACATCTAACAGTAATGAAATTAGGTAGATATTTAGATAACTTTTTTATTCAAGGCACATATACAAAAGTAAGGTCAGTCAAAATACATAGGTGTCGATTAAAAAATTTCAAATTTATTCTAGTTATTTTTTGTTTGTTCCATTCAGTTGTGAGTTACAGGGCGTTAACAATGGAAGTCAACACATAGAAAATTCGGTACATTTTACAGTTTTTCTTTGATAAATAGACTGTACAAATAACAGCCATGTAGTCCATACTTTTTTTTTAATGGAATAGGAAGGCAAACGAACAAGCGTGTCGCCTGATGGTAAGCAATCAACGCCGCCCATAGACATACGTGACACCGTAGAGATCATGGTAGCGTCGCCGGCCTTTAACAATACGAACGTAATCATCACATCATGGAATACAGAAGTCAATGCGTGCAATCATTACATCATGCAATACAGAAGTCAACGCATGTAATCATTACATCATGTAATACAGAGGTCAATGCATGTAATCTTTACATCATGCAATACAGAAGTCAATGCATGTAATCTTTACATCATGCAATACAGAAGTCAATGCATGTAATCTTTACATCATGCAATACAGAAGTCAATGCATGTAATCTTCACATCATGCAATACAGAAGTCAATGCATGTAATCTTTACATCATGCAATACAGAAGTCAATGCATGTAATCATTACATCATGTAATACAGAAGTCAATGCATGTAATCTTTACATCATGTAATGATTACGGCGACGTTGTTCGCCACCCGTCACGTCCTGATTCGCACGAGGGCGAGAAGCGACTAACGGAGAGCCGTGGATTGGAGAGGGTGGATGAAAAGATGGATGAGGGCGGAGGAAACAGGGAGGGTGTGCCGGGATCGTAGCGGATGGTGTTCTCTGGTCTCTGCCAACCCCTACGGGAGATAGGCGTGAAGATATGTGTGTATGTAATACAGAAGTGGTACGAGCGGTAGCGCTGGACGCGGCATCGGGGGCGATAGCGGCGGCGGCAGTGCACCGCCGGGCCAAAGCTCTACCGCTGGCGGTGCACGCCGACAACTTTTTCGCGTACCTCTACCGCAGCGAGAAGCATCGCCGCGTCGAGATTGGTACGTAACCCTTATTGATTTATTCTCTACTTACAATAGAAGACTGGCAACTTCTTTTTTTATACAACTTGCTTTCATAAATCATTAATGTATTTTCTAAGTCCGACTTTTTTTATGCGGTCCCTATCCACCGCGTAAAAAATTTTTAGGTAGTATATACGTAAATTGTTTATTAGATGTAAGAATTTATAAAATTTCCGAACATTTTTTTGTACGACTTTTTTGATGCGGTCCACCGCAGAAAAACAGGTTTTAACTGTAAATACCAATATGTATCGTGTCATTGACTTGACAGCGACGATGGAGCTGTACGAGGGCAAGGAGCGCTGGCTGCCGGCGGGCGCGGCGTTCAGCTCGTTCGCGTCGCCGCGCGCGCCCGCCGTGGAGCGCCAGGCGTACATCCTGCCGGCCGCAGCCGCCGCAGCCGCCGCAGCCGCCGCCGTCACCATCACCGAGCGCTCGCTCACCGACCGCCACGTGCTGCGTGAGTGTCGCTCGCACCACATCACCCCACACCACATCCACCCCCACCCCCACCCATTTTTGATGAGTTTTTATATTCTATACGAACACTTTGTCAAAAATGGCATAATATTTGTCTGTAGCATGAATGGGCCGGCTCACCCGGGGAAGAAGTACCACACTCCCGCAGAGAACCGGCGTCTGAGTGGTAGCTTAGCTAGTGCGCTTCGTACGCTGATTTCCGGAGGCCCGACATCCTCCCATTATGACACTTTCCTTAAACACTTCCGCACTGCCTATGGCTTGCGGATGTCTATGTGCGGCGTTGATTGCTTTCCATCAGGTGACATGCCTACTCGTTTGCCTTCTAATCCCATAAAAAAATGTCATCAAAAAGAAATCCATGTGAATCTACTTTGAAAGAATAGAATTTTGTTACCGAGTCTCATATAACTGGTTTCAGTCGCTCTACCATCGGGCTCGATATTGGAGTTACCGTGGGCGTACTTGGACCCGCGCCGGCCGGCCGCCCCCACCCCCGAGCAGAGGGAGGAGGGGCTGGTGCCGTACGCGCCCGAGCTACCGCTGGCGCACGAGGCCGTGGTCAACTACAACCGCACCGTGCACCGCGTGACTGCCATACACACGTACCCGGCCGGCATCGAGTCCACGTGTCTCGTGCTCGCCACTGGCCTCGGTGAGTTGCACGTGTTACATTAATTGCGCCAATCGCAAAAGGCGCAGTGGCGGGACCCCTCGCCCACGGAGTCAATGGTCGCGAGTTTGATTCCCGCATGGGAATGGTCTCCTCGACAAGTTCAAAGTCGCTCAGAGGGCTATATTCGGGGTTTCTCTGGTGGATAGAATTTGAAATGAAGAAATTCGCTGGAGAACCAGAGTCACCGACATAGCTCTTAAAGTTAGCAGACTGGAGTGGCAATGAGCTGGACACGTTTGTCGGAGATCCGACAATCGTTGGAGTAGATGATTGCTGGAGTGGAGACCGCGACTCCGCAAACGTAGTGTGCGACGCCCCCCTGCTAGATGGAGCGACGGTCTGCGCAAATCGGCTGGCAGAGACTGGATGTGTGTAGCCGAAGATCGGGCTAGGTGGCGCGCCTTGAGCGAGGCCTATGTCCAGCAGTGGACTGCCGTGGGTTGATATTAATATTGATGGAAATGGAATATATATGTATGACCTACAGATATTTTTTCCGAGTCTGGTAATCCCGCCAATCCGCATTGAATAAGCGTGGTGGGTTAACGTCCGTTCCTCCAAAAATATGGAGGCCCGTGCTCAACAGTGGGACATATATGGGCTGTGAAAAAAGTACGGCAGAAATACTATCGAACTCTTCCGTAACGGATTGACCGGATTTTTATGATTTTTTTTTGTATATTTGGTAAAACTGAGAATAGGTCGTGAACTATTTTTATACCCCTAGGTGATAAGGATGGCCTTCCCCAAAATCAATTTTTTTATTTTTTAGATGGCAAAACAACGTTTGTCGGGTCAGCTAGTAAAACAGTATAGTTGTAAAGCGTGGCACAGAACGTGTTATATACTAGGTACACATTGTGTTGGAGTACGGTACTTCCCCGACCGAAGCGGTCTTTAACTTATTTTTTTTTACACCCAACAGATTTATATTACACTCGGGTAGCGCCGTCGAAGACGTTCGACTTACTGAAGGACGATTTCGACTACCACCTGATCAGCATAGTGCTCGTGGCGCTGATAGTCGCCTCCTACAGCACCAAGTACTTCGCTTCGCGGAAGATGCTCAAAATGGCGTGGAAGTGATGCTTATACATGCAGGTTACCTAACCTTGCTCGTCAGGGCATTTCGTACTGTATTACGTTGGTATAGAGTTGAAATTCCATCGACGACATTACTTCGACGCGTTCACACGCGTCTCTGTTGTAAGTAGTGTTAATATATAATAGTTAATTCGTAAAGTTTTATTATTTATCAAATTGTAGATACGGTGAACTTTTTTATTTCTGAATTTTAACGTTTTGTGTATAGTGAGATTTTTTCTAGAATAATAAATAGTGATCGGAATAATTAGTGCAATGAAAAACGGAAAATCATGGCAACATAGAATGTTTTGTGGGTAGTTTAGCTACCGCGCTTCGTTCGATGAGCGATTGAGTTCCGGAGGCCCAACCTCCTTCCCTCCCCTCTCATTCTATCCCTCCTCCATAACGACACTTTTCTTAAAGGCCGGCAACGCTTCTGCACTGCCTATGGCGCTGCGGATGTCTATGGACGGCGTTGGTTGCAATCCACCAGGTGACACGCCTGCTTGTTTGTCTTCCCATCCCAAATATAAAAACAAGGCTGTATAAGTTTTTCTGAAAATAAAAATATCGTATCGGTGAGTGGAAAAAGTTTCTATAAAAACGCACCGTTTTCGAAACTTTTTTTTTTTAAAGAAGCCGCATTACTATGAACCTATGTTGCAAGTACGAAAAACGGGACAAATTATTCCGATCACTGCCAATAACACATTAAGCAATATTGTAGACACCAATTTCATAATAAAGTTAGCTGTATGTGAATACTTAGTGTATTTTATATGTATATTTTGTGGGCATAATTAAAAAACATCACAATTATAAGTTTTCTTAAGGGCAACTTTTAAATGTCACATTGCCTACTGACACCTGTCATCAACTGACAGTTTTGATATTTCTTGTTCGTTGATGACATTTAGCTATAACTATTATGCCAGTGTCAAGTAAAATAATATCAAGTATCTTGAAATGTAAATTCAGCTTGTCAGAATATGTACGTTTTGATAAAACTGTGCCAGTTCTACACAAAATTAGCATGGACTTTAAAAAAGCGTGATAAACGCATTTATTTCATTTCACATATACGCCTTAATCGAAATATGTTGTATATGCCACCAGAAATTAAATAATATAATCGATAATAGCATAAGATTATGAAAATAAAATAAAAATACAACGTCACTGATGTAAATTGGCGGGAATAGTCAGTTTTTTTACATTTTTTCTTTTCTTTTATGGCAATTAGTTATTACTATTAGGTCAGCGTCAAGTAAAATACAATAATATCAAATAGTTTGAAATGTAACTAGTCAGCTTGTCATGTTACGTCGTGATAAAATGGTGGCTATTCTACCAAAACCTTCTATGGACTTTTTCAGTCAACTTAAAAAGTCACGATACACGCATTTATTTCATATAGCTTCAGTTATACACCTTAATCAAACTATATTGTATAATACGCCACCCTCACTTAAACAATATATCTGATAATAATATAAGATTATGAAAATGAAATAAAAACACAACGTCACTGATGTAAGTTGGCGGGAAAAGTCCCAGTTTCGTCATTTAAAATATGAAACGCATATTCTTTTAATTAATAAGATTAATAATTAATAAAATGCAATTTCTGCGTGATTCCTTACATTATTTCGGAACTGTTAAAAATGTATTAACTAAGTTGTTGTAGTTTAAAAACTAAGTGATCACCAGTTTCAGAGCAACTAGCCTCAAAAATGGCTAGAATATATTTATTGAATATCAAGGACTCAAAATGCTTTTGTTAAAAAATTAAGTAGTATATATAATTATTTTAATATACATATGTATATACGAGGTAATAAAAGGTAACTTACCTTCTTCGTAAGTTACCTCGATACGTCAAAAGTAAGGGGCTGTCCATAAATTACGTCACACGTTAGGGAGAGGGAAGGGGACAACAATGAGTCTTAAGCTTCGTGACGTCATATGTACATATATTTAAATCTAAAACTTTGAAAGATTGAAATATTACTGATTTAATCAATATTTATCAAAATATATAAATAATTTTGGAAGTGCTGTTTAAATTAATAATTTCTGAATGTAAAATTGCTAATTATGTGACGTCACACCAGGGTGGGGTGGGGGTCAAGTACGATTATAAGACGAGAAGTCAAAAATCGAAAGTCGTGAGGTCAGAAATTCGTGTGATGTAATTTATGAATGGCCCCTAAGACAAGCTTATTTTTTAAACATTAAAAATATACTTCATAAAGTGACAAAATGTTTGTACTAAGCAACTCTTTGGTTATCTTTGACCACAGTTTAATGTATAGTCTATGGTATATATTGTATAGTCATCGATCAGCGCAATACAGTTCGAAAGTCCTATTCGAATGGACTATAGATAACGTAATTTATATAAATATACATTGTGCATGTGTGTAGTGTGGTAAAGGCATATATATATATATATATATATATATATATATATATATATATATATATATATATATATATATATATATATATATATGTATATATATATATATATATATATATATATATATATATACACACGCGGCATTTATACATACGGAGTGATTGCAAAAACATTATTAGAACAAATATAAAACCTATTATTATAAGGCCCAATTCCTTTTCCCTTCCTTTATCCTTCCTTGTCTCTCTCCCATTACTTCCTTCTTCCCCTCTTCCCCTCAATATTGACATCTGTCCCCAAAAGTGGACAACGCATTTGCAGTTCTACCACTACAACTTTTGAAACCATATTTATATAAATTTAAGGTCGAATATTGGCTGGACTGGAATTGGACGACCAATTATTGGCTCAGTGGCGGGGCCCTCCGCCCGCGAAGTCAATGGTGGCGGGTTCGATCCTCGCATCGGAATAAATATGTATGGATTACAAATATTTATTCCGAGTCTGGTAACCCATCCTATCCACATTGGACAAGCGTGGTGGGTTAACGTGCTTTCCTCCAGAAATGGAGAGGCTCGTGCTCAGTAGTGACACATATATGGGCTGTTAAAAAAGAAGGTTGAATATTACTTGTTTGAAAGAAGTAAGATCTAAAACCTAATTTCACCTCCGATAACCCATCACCATATCAACCTTTTGTCATCACTCCGTTAATGAAGGCATACAGCGTTTTAGACATACTGGGTTCTAGGTGATATGAAAAAATTCAATCGACGAACGTCATCTGCAGGGAAACGCGAAGCTCATATTCCGAAGTATTCGCCAATTCAATGTGACGACTGTCAGAGTCCCTGCAGTGTAACGTTTCGTTATTGTTAGTTAGTTAGTGCAATTTTAGATTATATAACTTAAAAAAGGTGGTTCGTGTATCATATTTATGTTAAAGCAAGACCATTCCACGATTCGTCAGTCAAAATGTGATCCGAGATTTTCGTACATAGACCTCTCTATTTCTGTTTCACGCGCTCATATACATATTTAGCTGTTGCATTCACACGCATCACGATATAGTAATACCCTTGACTTGTGCGATAGGTGGGATCGAGCGCTATCCGTGTAAGTCAAATTCGCGTACGTCGGGGTACAGTTTTGCCATACAGACATACAAAGTATGTTTAATAGGGACCGGAGGCTAAATAAAACAATAATTTAGGTAATAAACGTGAAAATTAAAAAATCGTGTAACTCCGAATGCGCGTATGTCGATTTAGCGTAAGTCGGGGTATTACTGTACTGTACAAAATTCTTCCAGCTTTACAACCGATCTGTATTTTCATAAAATTATCATTTCAATTCGTACATATCTTTTAATTGAATTTGTGCAATACTTATTGTTAAATAGACTAAATCATTTATTCCAATGTTGTTTATGGTTGTCCATAAACAACATTGTTCATGGACAACCATAAATATTTTTTTTTTTGATTCTGACATATCAGTTTGTTCTGTATAGCGGTAGATTATATATTCACTGAATTTAATTTTTTTACATTTCTTATTGACACCCGCGTTTTACACATTAAGAACCAAATATATCAAAGTTCATAACCGATTAATGTATTTTCATTATAAGCAATCTAAATTTTGAGCCAGATCTCTCCAGTCACCAGAGATTTTAGTGTCTCATTATTAGACCCTCCTCTTCTTCTGAAACCATCGCACTCCATCTGAGAAGTGATCCACCTTTTTCAGTAAATAGGGGTCGTGTCGGATCATGCATTGAAATTAATTTTGACTGAGAGACACTAAAATTGTTAGATAACCCTTAACAGCTAAAATGTTTGGTATTTTTTAAATGTGAGTTAACAAATAGAAATTAAAAATAGTTCGTTACTCTTTTTTCTTGCTGTAATTGTGAGCATTACTCTTTACTTTCGTTCACTCACCATAGATACAAAATGAATGAGCAACGCATTTCATGTAGTCAAATTGCGGTGTGTCGAATGTTGTAGAGGCGTATCTATACTTTTGTCTATGATGAAGGGAACCCCCTTTATATTCGGAAATTTTCGTGCACAGATTTAATTTGTTTTTAAAAATACATTAAAATATCTATCTAAATATATCTTTCGTTTAATATAAGTATAAAGGAATTATGTTGCTATTTAGAAATAGTTTTCGCTCATAAAAACATTGTTATTTAGAGTTTAAGTTTAAAAGTATTAATTACTTCTATATTTTTTGTTTATATATTTAGATTTGCTGTATATTTGATCTGTACACGAACAAGTTATTATTGATAATGTAATGCAATTAAAATATTTTCTCCTTGGAACTACTGACACATGTATATTATATAAGCAAATTATTTTATTGTCATTGGTGTGGCCATCTTGACAAATGTTGCCTAATTTGAAAATATTTTAATAGTTAAAAAAGTTTATATTTTTATTTCTCCTTTCAATCCATCTGAGTAAATGAAGTATTGTCACTTATATTAGACACGATGGTAATGTTAAAACTTTTTATCTTAGAAAACATTTCTATATGTAAATGATCACATATTGGTTACCCGAATAAATATGTTTTTATAGATAAAATGGTATGGTCTGAATTTATTTATTCCACAAGCATTTAAATTTCACATACGTGCATACACACACTTTATCTGCACGTATTAAAACTTTTTAAAGCATCGGCGTACGCAAGACAAATTTTTTCAATAAGTATTCCTATAAATGTAAATATGTTTTTCCTTTATATATGCAGTTATAATATATTATAAGATTTATAAAAATGATTTTTCAATCTAACGATCTATAAAACTAGGAGGTATGATGCATCACAGCGGAGATGAGATTGTATATTTGTGGCATTGTATATACTCCTCTCCACTCAATGTGTACTAAGCCCTTAGCTCGGAATTTGCGTACTGTTATATATGTATCGTGTATATAATAATGCTCACCGTCGATAACCCTATCGCCTAGCCAGCACTTTTGACTGCTCTCAATATTTTAATTGTATTTAAAAGCTCAGTTCGAGTCGATCATCCGCGCGTGACACTTGCCTTCCTAGTTAGAGCCCTTTATTAAATAAATATCCTTTTTAATCATAATTTCGTATTTTTTAAAAAGGCCTTCGGCTAAATCTTTATAACAGTACGTTATGCTATACATGTGTAATATCTATTTACAGTTCGATTTAGCGAAGGTGTGGGATCGGTTGCTTGCAATGTACCAATATAAAAATATAAAGTTATGAATGTTTGTTTTCAGTGACAAGTTTGTTTAAAAAAAAATAAAGTATTTACATTCTGCCATTTTTGCGTTTTATTTCTCCTAGCAGATATAGTCATAGCTGTGCAGGTGAGATCGTTATGAATAGTCTTTAATACTCCACCACAAGATGTATAAGCTTCTCCCAAACTAAAGCCATAGTCGCCATTTCGTACAGAAAACGCTTCTTTTTTTGTAGGTAGGTTTTGGTTTATGAGCCAAGTGTCGTGGGGTAGAATAACTATTTATAAGACATCTTATTGGATATAGTTTTATTAACGATCAATGGTACAGGGAACGGAAGCGTCAGGCTGTGTCTAAAATGTTTTTATTTTAAATTAACACGTATTGGCGAGGGTTAAGAGGCACACTGACAATGTTTTAAGAGAACTATTGTATGTGAAAATACAAAAGTGACTATAAAGATACCAATGATTAACTACTTCGATCTCGTATCGTAAGCAGAGGAGCGCGATAACGCTCTTTGATTACTTGTCGACAAATTATGGCGCGCCGTCGGTTGTCTGTATCGACTAAATACGATGGCTTTTTTCAAAACAGAATCTGAAGAGCGCGGAAGAGACTCGTTGTAGGCGCACGGAAGTATTTGTTCATGTCATATGGATGATTTTATAAATCTATGTGTATATTTTTAAAATGTTTTAATAAAAAAAATTAATGACTCTTTAAATTTAATGGTATGGTCTTATCGTAATTGCTACATTGGTAACTAGTGTCCCGCAAAGATCAACTTGGTGGAAGATCGGCTGCCAAACACAGTCTGAAACGAAATTTGGTGGTAAAAAACTATCATGGTTGAAAATTAGCATGGTGACCTTGCTTTCGGCTGTCGGTCATCTTTGTAATCCATCCAAGCAAGGAAAGTATGCCGAGATTTTAGCAGATGGAGATCTGTTTATCCCTACGTAAACAGGCGTGACGATATGTATGTGGGTATGTCAACCTCGAGAGACTGCTTTGTCACAGTATAACACAGGAATTAGGTTTCAACGTCGAATGAAAGACAAGGAATTAGATAGACATTTATTTATCAATTGGCATTCTATCAAAGATTCTCTTAACGTTTATATCGTAGTGTTTGTCCGCCGCCTCGTACGGCGTTCCGACGACGGCCTCCAGTTTGATGTATTTGGCCGCGGGCGGCGCTAGCACCTCTTCGTTGTTGCAAAGTTTCCTCAAGTGACACCAAGCGGCGCTGTAGTTATAAGCCAAGATGTGCTTGAAGAAAGCTACCGCCCGTTCCTGTAATACGATCATTATCAATGGTCATAATAGCTATGAACTGAACGTCCAAACCAAACCAAGCCAAACGTGGAGATTGAGCAGGACCTTTTTATGAGAGACCCATAAAAAGGTCCTGCTCAATCTCCACGTTTGGCATGCGCAATGGAGATCGCAGATAGTTTTTATAATACAGATAGGAGCTAGCTCGTCTACACTTGTATTTTGTTCAATACCCACGGGTAGAAATAGCCTTATCAAGAAGCACACGGCAATGTTATAAATAAGAGAATGACTATTCCAGGGGTGTAGCCAACAGGTCGATCGCGGCGATCAATCCAGTCGATTATAGTAAAGCAAAAAAAAAATTGTATCTAAATAATAAGATGATTCCAGAGAAATATATTTTAATGTTACTTTCGGACTATATAAGAAGCATTTAGAGCGTTGAGTCGATTTTTTAAAATTTGTGAAAATGTCTGTCTTATAGTCCGAAAAATTAGGTAAAAATTTTAATGATTTATAAAAGCAATTTAAATGACTAATACTATGTATTGTAAACCATAGACAAAGAGTGTAGGTAGGTAAATCAAAGATATCCTCGTTTATCTTGAGATAGTTCGCGTGATACCTACTTTCAGTGGCGCGCCAAATTTTTTGGGCTGTAAGACGTACTACAAATTTAGAGACGATTTATTGGAACATTTAGGTATTTTAATGTTGCTTCGGAACATAATACGCGATTTCGAGCCTATTTTTCTACATAAAAAGGTGCGTCCGAAAAATAAGGTGAACTACGGCTTAATGTTAAGTTTATGAAGATGCACTGTTAATGTAATAACTGTAGACTGTACACAGTCTAGTTAGTTAACCCATTTGCATCATATGGAAATATGACAAAGAGGCCCATATAACCGATTTTTTTTTATTTTATTTTATATTTAGGTTTAAAATAGTATAAAAGTAAATAAAACATTTATCAGCGTTATTTGTTAAACATTTTGTTCAGCGTGGTAATATTTTAGATGTGGGATGCGTGTACGTACTTCACAATTCTCACACGAGCAAATAGTTTCTTTCCATTCATTTTCTTGTAAACAAAAAACCCAACGCGTTTGAGCTTGTTTTGTCATAGAAAACCCGCTTTCAGAGATCTGAATTCCATCCATTTCTATTTTTAACATTACGGATAAGTTTGTTGAGTAACAAATTTCAGCATGTGGAGTTATCCCCACCATTCACCACGCATGTCCCTTTGGCGGTCGAAGCATTCCACGCCCCAACTTTTTTTTTATGGGATAGGAAGGTAAACGAGCAGGCGTGTCACCTGATGGAGAGCAATCAACGCCGCCCATAGACATCCGCAGCGCCATAGGCAGTGCGGAAGCGTAGCCGTCCTTTAAAGAAAGTGTCATTATGGTAAAGGGAGGGGAAGAGTGTTGAGGGAGGGGGAGAAGGAGAAGTGAGGAAGGGGGAGGAGAGGGAGGGTGTTGGGCCTCCGGAACTCAGGCTGCTCACCGTACGAAGCGCGGTAGCTAAGCTACCACTCAGACGCCGGTTTTCTGCGGGAGTGTGGTACTCCCCCCCCCCACCATGCATTGAGTCAAATCAATTCGGATATTTCTCCTAGGATATTCCATCTATAGAACATCACTCACCTGTAGAGGCTTCGGCTGTTTGCAGCTGAGGTAGGGATCTACGCAGTTCATGGCTTGTTCCAGCCCCTCCTCATCCAGTCTTAGATTCACGGCCAGGTTTGGCAGAGCTGACAGAGCCGCCTCTTGCAGGCGGTAAGCCGCGCTGAGGCGGTACGCGGCCCCCTTGTCTTTAAGCAGGCTGGCCTGTGCGCTTTTGTGGAGACACTGGTATATATAAGGAAGGACCTCCCTAAAAGGAAAAAGCGAATTACAATGCAGCACATTCCCGTCGGGCTGTTTCTGCTCAAACCTGCTTATAAATCGGGGTATTTTTATGAAATCAAAATTATTCGACGTGTGAATTAAAACTGCGGTTAGTATTCTGATGTTATGGTTCAGTCTTAGATTTTAAATGTCATCAACAGGGAACCCTCGTTTAATCGTATTTTATACATCAGATAGATATCAATACAAATCAGAAAGAGTGATACATAATTTTTGAGGTCCAAATTGTGCCCGACGTGGCGAGCAACATTTAGACGGAAAATTTGAATGGATTAGGAAGAGGTCCACATTCGGCAAATAGCTGCGGCAAGCCACGGGTCTGATTTTCAGTGTAGCCTAATTGTTTCCAAGCTAATAGTGGACGGTTGCTTACTTGGAGGCGCGACTTCTAATGAAATCCTTAGCGAGCGTCGCCATGGTCACCAAGACATCAAGCGCCGCCCTAGCGATGGCCGACTCGGCTCTAATCCGAACGCTGAGCGGCGCCCAAGTCAGATGCACCAGCGGCAGAAGTTGGTCCTCGGTGCCGGATAACACGGGCAGTCCCGCGGACATCACATGCAGGGCCAAGATGGCGTCGTCTCGCCGCTTGGACATTATGAAGTGTACGCAACGCTTCAATATCGACACGGTGACGGTTATATGTCGTGGTGGAGGTTGATTCTCGCCTGAAACGGTTTCCAGTTATTATTGTTTTATTAAAAGAAGAGTAATTAATAGAATAAGGCATTACTTTGCGGATATCCATCAGTATGTGGACGATAGGCAAACAATTGTAGAAAAATAATAATGTGTGTTTTTAATTAAATGAAATGGAATTTCCAGGGAACTTAAAATAAATCTTAGCGAAAAACGGCCGTCAGCAACTTTTCACCTCTTTTTTTGTTGTTGGTGACAGTGGTTTTGGAGGTGGAGAGTTGCTGACAAAGTCGCCTGATACGACATCCAAGGGATAAAGAGGATGCCCCATATTTAATGGGAACCACACAGAAAATATATATTTAATTATGACACTATTATCAGTCTGTCATCGGAGTGCCAATGGATATTTAACACAATGTTTGACATGAGTGAGGTTGATACGTTCAATGTCGAGGAATAAAATCTCCTCCTCTAAAATCCTTAATGGAATTGACTTTAGAGATGTTACACAAAAGAATAAGAAATTTTAAATTTAAATATGTTTATATATGTCTAGAATCTAAAATACTATGAACTTAATAAATTATCCAAAATATTATGAACTATATACTCACTTGTAACTCTATCATCATAGTCTAGAACATTCTCTTCTTTGTTATTCATATCTTCTCTATACATCTCCTCCACACTCTTCCCACTTTCTTCTTCAAACTCCATACTATTGAGTAACCTTTCCGATTCTTCTGTATGCTTTGCGTATTCTAATACGTCCTTTAAAACGTCTGTATGTTTGTTTATGTTTTCCTTTGTGGACTCTGCATTGTCGACGGGAAACGCTTTTCGAATGCGATTGATAAAAGTAAGGAAAACTTGTAGGTAAGCGTAGAGATCATTCTCGTGATATTTATCGCAGCTTTGGACTAGAACCTGTAAAAAATATTAAAAGTTAATCATTAAGACAGACAGATGAGTTTATTTCACTCTGCAACACATTACATATCAATTCAGTAGATATTAAATAATACGCTCAGTCAAAACTTCCACTCTCCACCTTTTCTCCACCACCCGACTTTCTTTCCAACTAAGCTTAGCAAAAGGCAGTAAGATCACCACTCGTCCAGATGGTGGGGATGAAACGTTTCTTTGAAATTTTAAGACATAAAAACTTACATCCTCCACTATTCCGTACAAGTTGTCCAGGATCCAGACGAAAAGCGATTTATCAGTGTCACTGTATTCCATCACCACAGACAGGATCTCTAGCGCAGACTTTATGTTCCACGGCTGCAAAGGAAAACCGAATCGCTGAGATGAGTTAAGCAGCAATGCTTAGTTGGTAAGTGCATACAATGTACATGTGGGTAGGACAACGTGTGGGTATTTCAAAAGACAATTCCTACTATTAATTACATTTAATTAATGAGTTAATATTTGAAAAAAATATATATTTACATCAAGTGTCATCTACTACAAGTTTAAAAAAATATACTTGTGCTCGAGTGGATGAATAAAAAGTATTTTACCAACGATTGAAAATTAAACAAGATATACAAATAGATATACAAGTAGAATGTCAACTAGTAGTAGGAATTGAAAAATATGTAGGGACGTAACAATGTAACACATTTAGTATTATATTATTAAAGATACATGTCACACAGATAAAATGTGCCTGTATGCCCTGAATATCTGTATGTGTGTATGTCTGTACCTGTCAATAAATTAATAAATTAACAAAAAAAGGGAAAAATATAGTAGAGGTACATGAATTGTATTTTTTCCTTTATTTTACCATATTTATACCAGGTAACGTTCCTTGTTGGATGGCAGCGATTGAGGTTGAAAACCTATTGAATGGTTTTGTAAAAAAATCTCAAAATATGAAAGAAAATCACTTTTATATATACATTTACTATATTTTTTCTTATCATCTACCATATTTATATGCGGTTATAGGTCGAATATGTCTTTTTTGATAGTAATAGATAAGATTGAAAAGCTATTTCTGTCAGCGGTAACACATTACCTAAATTATACGGATACTGATGATATGTTACATTTTTTCATCGCCTTAAAACGCAGAGAGATATCTTAGCTGCCATAACTCTTCTATTTTACGTTTCCGCTAGTTTGCGTCGATATATAAATAAGATGTGGATAATAATTATTATTTATAATGCTATATTAATTATGATTGTGTTACTGTCTACTGTCCTTTAATGAGATAAATAAAAAAATGTCTCTCCATGGGCAGACGAACAAACTTATAAGACCGCACTACCAACCTTTCTAAGTCTATTGGTGATCTGGCTGGTGAGGTAGTCAGCGTTCCCAGCGATTAGATCCCCCACACCGGTGTGGCCACACCCCTCAGCCATGGCGTGCAACGCCTTCAAGCCGGCCAAGTGCAACATTTCGTACTTACTGCCTACGACACACGTACATATAAATGGACAGTCAATCTGCTTACATCCGCTAACACAAATGTTGGTAGTCTCGGGAGATAAACTGTTTAAAATTATTTATTTTGATGTACAGGTAAAGGCCGGTTACACCAGGAAAGTATAGTACCACCCGCAGAAACTACATACAGGTATATAACACCCACACAGACTATCAGCTAGTATTTTTGGTACCGCGTTTCATACGGTAAGTGTAAAGATCAGGGGGAGTTGACCTTTTCCCTTTATTTCCTTCTTCCCCTCCCGTACTTCTTTCTTACCCACCCATTAAGCCCTCCTCTCATTAAAGGCGGGAGTCATAGTACTACGATTTATCTCGACTGTAGCTTAAAGGCGGAAGGCGTAGCACTATGATTTACGAAAAACGAGGCGGGGCGGTCGTCGCGTTACCTAGCATATTTTCGTCAAGATCCCCCCGTCCATCCCCCCGTTTTTAATGTGTTAAAAGTTAGACGACGCTTTAGGTACTGCTCGCGTCAAAAAAAAAATCATCAGACGAAGATCAAAACGTACCGACTCTCTCCAAAACTCGGCACAAACTCTTCAGCAAATAAGGTTGGAAGTGGTCCCGCAGCTTCGACGCCATCATGCCCAGTCCGTCGGTCAGGAGGCAGGAGAGCGCCAAGTTGCGATGCGCTAGCGCCGGCGTGACGGAGTCCCGTCCGCGCGAGTACGGCACTCGGTAACTCATGTCGGTGTAACGTACCTCTGTAGCGCCTTCGTACAAACCTGCCCGACAAACGAAGACTTTATTTACGCTGTGGTCCAGTCATATTAGGGTTTCACCTCCAAGCGCGTCGTCGGAGCGATCCTGCCGCTCTTCGAAGAATGGATGGAGAGGCAGGGGGGCAGGCACACCTACAGACTCACACAGATAATCACCGGGCACGGTTGTTTCGGTGATTATCTGTGTAAGATCGGACGCGAGGCGACGGCGCAGTGCTTCCATTGCGACGAAGGGACGCAGGACTCCGCAGAGCACACGCTCGCGGTGTGCCCAGCTTAGGAACCGGAGCGACGGGTCCTGATCGGCCGGATCGAAGAGAGTCTCTCCCTGCCAGCAGTCGTGTCGGCGATGCTGAGCGGGGATACGGCGTGGAGGGCCGTAGCCACCTTCTGCGAGACCGTCATGTCCCAGAAGGAGGCTGCCGAGCGGGATCGCGAGAGAGCGGATCCCGCCCGTAGACGAAGCCAGCGCGGTCCCCGCGCGCCTCGCCGCGGCCCTGCAGTAGTTGGTGTTCCCCCACCGTAAGCGGGGCCTTTGAGGTCGTGGGCACTCGGGGGCACTCGGGGGTCGGGCACCCTAAGTGCTCATCAAGCGGCCTTAAGAAGGACGGTGGTTCCCTATGGCAGGAATAACCTGTTAAGCATCGCGAGGGTGTCGGGGGTAGCGAACTCACGCAACCCTCGAGACGGGCTTAGTGAGCCAGGCGCCGGAGGAGCCCCGGCAGAAGCAGTTCTTTAAGAGATTCCGTGACTCTTCCTTGGTGCCGATGGCGGCTGTCGTGGGGTTTTAGTCGGTAGACGCGCACGCGGAGTCCGACATAACTCGCCGTCCCCCCTAGGGCGGCAGGGTATCCGTAACGGATTTCCCCGCGTAAAAAAAAAAAAAAGGGTTTCACCTCGGAAGTGACTATAAGCTGAAAACTCGTATAGATCATTATTTTGGCGCGCTCAAAGTTATCTCAAAAGTCTCATTTATTTTATTACAAAAGGTACAGTTACAGATTACAGGCTAAATAACATATAAGATAACAGACATGCAAAATAATTTAAAGTAAACCCGAAGTCCAGTTACAACTATACACAACAATTACAATTAATATTTAACAATAACAATATGAGGGACTTATGATTTCATTTAAGGCAGAAACAAAAATTAAGATAAATATGTAAAGCCATAAAGATAAGTTTTGAAAGAATTTGAACTAATAATAAAAATATCTGTGTGAGCACATATATAATTATAGCTTCTACGCATTCTGCTTATCGGACTACTTTGTGTGACGTTATTGTTGAAGTCGGGCAAATTAAAGATTTGTGGAGTGCGCATGGATCTCGTCGGCACCTTAAGGTGAACAGTTGACAGCAGTTGACCCCCTAGATTACCATTAACGATTTTATGTAGGAAACATGAATCTCATAAAATCCGCGTCCTAAGATATTCAAAAGTCAAAAGGCTAATTTTTTTTTTGTAAATATCTCGTTTCCTATGGCATTACTGCTATAAACATTTATTGTAAATATTATAGAGAATAAAATTTTCTATCGAGAGATATATGTGATTTCTTATGTTGAAATAAAGAATTTTGAATTTGAATTTGCTTGCCGCTTAAATAACAAAATAAAATATAAAAATCTTTTTCCATACCTGGTACATTGTCTTTCTCCCAAGCCCTAGGGTTGTAGACTGTGACGTCTAGCGTCTCCTCTTCACTGATAGGAGCTTCTTTACTCTCAACTTCAAGCGGAGCATACCACAAATCATCTTCTAGGTACGTGTCCAATATCCGTTTGGCTAATGAGGGTGGTGCCTTTGGTGCTGAAATCGAGGAATATATTCATACGTAGCCATCATTTGATAAAAAAAATTAATATGATTAATATGGTAAATCAAATAATTTTTTTATTTATATTTTTATTCATAAAAATATTTGATTTTATTTATATTGTTTTGATTAGGATACAGTGTCTATTTGACGATTTTCTAGTATGCAATTGTCTGGCTATCATACGCCCGATTTCAACGCGGCCCCGCAAAGACGACGCCCGCGTGTCGTCTCACACGATCCAGGCGACGAAACGGCGTCGTTCGGACCCACCCACGACGTCAACACTCGCACCCACCCCGGCACTAGCCGAGCACGTGGAGTAGGGAATGCTTCTACGCTTTTCACGTACGGGGTTGATTCGCATCCCCTACAACTTAGAGCTTATCGCACCATCTAGCCGGGGAGTATTCCACATTAAGTTCGTTGGGACGCGGTCTCCAGCACTCGTGTGCTCCAGCGTTCAAATCCACTTCGTCCAGTAAAAGACACACATTATTATTTTTGTTTGCTTACGTGGATGGTTAGAACGTTTACTTAGCTAAGATCCGCGATCTTAGCTAAGTAAACGTTCTGACCATCCACTGTAACTCCACTCCACTCCATGACATGATATTTTTATTTTATAATTCCTGTGACAATACGAACCCGAAGCCATCCAATTCATGAGGTAAACCACCTCGCAGTCCCGCGTCATCAGGTTGAGTAGATGATCTACTACCAGCTCACCGCACTCAGCTTCCCCCAGCAGCCGGCAGATGTCTTGGAGACATCTCTCGCTCTCCATGTCGCACAGGTTGCGGAGGTTACACCACGGGGCTTCAGTAGGTGGGGGAGCGGTCAAGTCTGAAATTTGTACGTCAACGACATGTTTAATTTAATTACTACGCCAAAGTCATGTTTAAATTACACGTCAATGTTATGTTTAAATTATACGTCAACGTCATGTTTAAATTATACGCCAATGTCATGTTTAAATTATACGCCAATGTCATGTTTAAATTATACGCCAATGTCATGTTCAAATTATACGCCAATGTCATGTTTAAATTATACGCCAATGTCATGTTTAAATTATACCCCAATGTCATGTTTAAATCATACGTCAACGTCATGTTTAAATTATACGCCAATGTCATGTTTAAATTATACGCCAATGTCATGTTTAAATTATACGCCAATGTCATGTTTAAATTATACGCCAATGTCATGTTTAAATTATACCCCAATGTCATGTTTGAATTATACGTCAACGTCATGTTTAAATTATACGCCAATGTCATGTTTAAATTATACGCCAATGTCATGTTTAAATTATACGCCAATGTCATGTTTAAATTATACCCCAATGTCATGTTTGAATTATACGTCAACGTCATGTTTAAATTATACGCCAATGTCATGTTTAAATTATACGTCAATGACATGTTTAAATTATACATCAATGTCATATTTAAATTATAGGTTTAATTAGAGGTTGTACCCACCTGCGGTGGGGTGCGTGGTCAGCATACTGAGGTCGGTGCGAACTTCGGCGGCGGCGAGGAGAGCGTCGCACAGTAACGTGAGTACACCGCGTGACGTCACGTCCGTCAGTCGCTGCGGGCGGCCCGCGCTCAGCACGCGCACGTACCCGTGGATGCGGTTGAGCGCCGACAGTCTGTTGCTCGAATCTGTGCACACGAATATCACTTTAATATACTATGTAAATAAAGTTCAATAAAAAAAACTTTCACTTTTGTTATATATATAACTATTTTTACATATATTTATTTTTTGTTACTGTGTTCACTTATCTACTCTTTTCTGAACAACTGTTTTATATTAAATTACTTTATCATATTTTCGTGCAATAAAGCGTGTAAATAAATAAAAGGTCGAAACAAAGATCACCTTGGTGAAAGGTTAGTTGCCAAAACCCTTTGGATAATCCAAAATTGGTAGCAAACCACAACCTGCACGAATACAGACCAGCAAGGTCACATTGGTGGAAACAGTTATTTCATATTTTTGTGATTCCCGGTGCAGAAAAGTTTCATTACATTTTTTCTGATTGGCATGTTCACACAAAGTCTTTTTTGTCGAGACTATTTTCTTAGCTATGCTATAATCTTTTTTCATATATTTCATATATATGCTAGGATCTCAACAAATGCTATCTGTTAAGTCATCAACAAATGCTTACAAAATTACTTCAAGATACTACAAAATATTCAAAATATAAATCACAGTGTAGTGGTAGAGTTATGCTGCAGACGAATACTTTGTCAAGAATGGGCCGACTCGCCCGGGGAAGTACAAGACTCCTGCAGAAAATCGGCATCTGAGTAGAAGCTTAGCCACCGTGCTTGTACGGTTTACGGTGAGCGGTTAAGTTCCGGAGGCCCAACTATTATAATGTATTTGAAATAACAATTATAATATATTTGAAATAAAGTTGTCATGATAAACCAAATACCCTATCATATTTCCCCTTCTATTTACAATGTTTTGTACGATAAGCTAGCCAGTGTATTAAGTTTTAACTGTAATCTTACCTACGCCATTCAATATCCTCGGTAACGAAGTCAGAGCAGCCAACAAATTCTGGTGCAGACTGTCCACGGCATCGAGCTTTCGCTCCTCCGACGCTTCGGCGAAGTATGTGTTGATTGATTGCTTACAATATTCACTCACTTCGGGATAATCGTCGTTAGACAGAGTTATCAGTACGTCAAGGACCAATGGTACGGATTTCCTCATCGTTCTGAAACATTATTTATATATCTATAGTAAATGATCACACCAGTTAATACGATAAATTCCTAAAAAACAACCACGACCAAAAATGGCTCGGAGGGGGAATTCCATCGGAATAAATATATGTCAGCACGTCAGGAATTTAAATTGTAACAACGCCATCTAGTGAGTGCAATTCTCACCGACCAATAGGAGGTTAGCACCAATCAGCGATTAGTAACCCTCTCCACCCCTCCCTGAGGCTCAAGGTACGTGTGTGGCAAGCTGGCTTGAATGGAAATAGAAAATCTTTATTTATGAAACCTGTTTTTTTTACAATAACTAAAATTAAATCCTTACAAATAAATACACAAAACAAAAGAAAACAATTTTAATCTAAAGAGCGTCATAAAATGGTTCTTGCTCAGCATATGCACTTTCTTGGGCACAACTCTACTACACCGGCCGCTTTCACGTACCCGGTCGGTTAGAGTTAACTTAGAGTCTAGAGAACTAATACCCTTGTTACTTAGGTCCAATCTTCTCCTACACGTTTAAGGTATCGTCATAACGAGTTTAACCCTTTGACTCGACGGGCGCATGTCAGGCGCCATGCCATTCCGCGCGACAACTCGAGGGGCGACCGAAAGACTTACCTTAGATTGACCTATGTTTATGTTATATTACTTGAACATGTAAATATGGATAATCTATTAAAATATAATGTTTTTGAAAGTAATTTCTGTTTATTAACCATTTATATATGTATTGTGGCGCTATCTGTTATGTAAGGATAATGTTTGGATTATGTATAATAATTTTACTTTATACAAAATAAATTATTCAGCATTATCTAAAATTCGAATATAGAATTAAATATAACACACTGAGAAAAGCAGACGATTTTCAAAAGAAATGTATTGTACTCACTGGTTGCATTCCATCAAGACCCTGGAACAGAGCACCGCCAGTTCCTTTCTGACTTTGACGTGATAATGTGTCCTTAACGATATCAGACTTTGGATGACAATGGTCACCTTTTCTCCCGCCATTGTATACCATCTTTCCGTTCTCATCGTCACGTCTTTCATGTCTAAAACATAAAACATGTCTGGTAAGATAAAGAAGAATGTAAAACAGATATTAAAATATATATAGTGCAAATGGGGAATGCTTTTCCCTTTGAATCTCAGTCTCTCAGAGGGTTATGGAAAGGTTTATTTATTTATTTATATATCACGCCCATCCCCCGCACAGGTTGGCAGAGACCACAGAGCTCTATCCGCTACCATTTCATGGCAGTGAAACGGCTCTCCATTGGTCGCTTTTCACCTTCGTGAGAATCAGGACGCGACGCGTGGCGGACCACGTCGCCGTCATTTTTCAACAAATTAGGTATATTAAAATAGTCTTAGTGAATCCCACGAGCCGCAAGAGAGGATGGAGGTCAGTCACAGCAGAGCCCTGCATGGTAAGGCACCATAGTACCCGGAGGAGCCCGATCCCGGGACAGTCGGCACGCTTGCGACTAAGCTCGCCCTTAGCCACGCATCCTTTGGCACGGCAGACCGTGGATTGGCGGAGAGGAAGGGAAAGGATAGAGAAGAAAGGAAGGAGCAGGAACGGAAATGTAGATTGGGGGGTTACCAGACTCGGAATAAATATTTATAAATCCATATATATATATATATATATATATATATATATATATATATATATATATATATATATATATATATATATATATATATATATATATATATATATATATATATATATATATTTATTCCGATACGGGAATCGAAACTCCGTGGGTGGAGGGCCCCGCCACTGAGCCAATCGGTAGTCGGTGGAAAGGTTTTCTGGTGAATATGATTCGGAATGAAGGAATCCAAGTTAAACTGCTTATATAGTTCTCCCGACATTGTTAGCAAAATAGAGGTGGATAGAATAGGAGCTATCCATTCTGACAACATGCAAAATAGGCGCATGATGACGTCGATTTGCGAAAGCCAGCCGGTTACACCATCTACCATCTTGTTAGTGTAGTGACAATGGTTTCATACCGTTTGTTGGAAAACCAAAAACTGTTGGTGTAGACATGTGCAGAAGTGGAGACTGCTGTTGGTTGAATTGAATTAATAATAATTATTATTATTGACTAAACGGTGGCGAAACGTGGACACACTGACAGTGTCGAGGAGACGACAAGCTCAAAGTCGCTCAGAGGGCTATGGAGAGAGCTATGCTCTGGGTTTCTCTGGTGGACAGAATTCGAAATGAAGAAATTCGCCGGAGAACCAGAGTCACTGACATAGCTCTTCAAGTTAGCAGACTGAAGTGGCAATGGGCTGGACGCGTTTGTCGGAGAACCGATAATCGTTGGAGTAGACGAGTGCTGGAGTGGAGACCGCGACTCGGCAAACGTAGTGTGGGACGCCCCCCTGCTAGATGGAGCGACAATCTGCGCAAGGCGGCTGGCAGAGACTGGATGCATGTAGCCGAAGATCGGGCTAGGTGGCGCGCCTTGGGTGAGGCCTATGTCCGGCAGTGGACTGCCGCGGGCTGATATTGATATTGATTATTATTTCATTGTTTGCATTACATTGGGTAATTTACAAGGTTTTCAATCAACATAAGAGCATTCCCATTTTTAATTTAAAATTTAACATATTATAATTAATAAATGGACCATTACTTTATATTTACCTTCTCATATTACATTTTATATTGAACGAAATTCACCCTAGGTATAAAAGGTTTTTTGCCACAATCGCTTGTACAATGGTGGTCTACACTTATTTTTATCAAAATAAAAAAAAAAATGGATTTATTCATTTATAGTTTTTGGGATTTAATTATAAATTTTTAATCCACAGCGTGGAATAATTGTTATTAAATCGATTAGTTGTTGGGAGTACATCAAAAAATTAAATAAAAAATATTTTATTTATATAAGATAGAAAATAGCCTTATATCAAACATCGAGTACTAATCGGTCAGGATTTGTTAAGTTTGTAGATTTAGTTAAATGGTTATTAATTTATATTGATTATATTTATTGTGCACTAGATGACCATTCATTTTTCAAGCTTTTCTCATAGGTTTTCCCTATATTTTTTTATTCGTAAACCTTCCCTTCGTCGCTTTTCGCCCTCGTGAGAATCAGGACGTGACGGGTGGCGAACCACGTCGCCGTCATTTTTCAACGAATTAGGTATATTAAATTCGTCTTAGTGAATTCCACAAGCCGCAAGGGAGGATGGAGGTCAGCCCCAGCAGAGCATGAAAGGAAATGCGGATTGGGGAGGTTATCAGACTCGGAATAAATATTTATAAATCCATATATATCCCGATGCGGGAATCGAACCCGCGACCATTGACTCCGTGGGCGGAGGGCGGCGCCACTGAGCCAATCGGTCGTATATATATATATATATATATATATATATATATATGTATATATATATATATATATATATATGTATGTAATTTAGTCAGTCTACATACTATACCAAATTTTAATAATGTGGAATTATTTACCAATACACTGTGTATCTGTGTCGGTGCATTTCAGTTTATCCGATATCATCTGTGCGAAGTCTTTGGCGGTGACGTCACTCTTCTCAGTCAAATGTTTGTCGTGCAACGTGATGCATAGGATGCGATGGATAGTGTTGACAGCTGCCTGTAATAAAAATAGTTTTGGGTTAGCTTTCCCCATTTCTTCTTCCTGTCCTGGCGTTTCCTGGTGTTGTATAAGGCGACTATGTAAGCCATTTGATGAACAATAGGTCGAAGAAAACAGCCTTGTATGTGTGAGAGAGAGAACTTCATTGAGAGTTGAAAGCCGCAAGATCAAATCCATTCCACCTCCTTTATGTTTTCTCTCACCTTCTCTTCCTTTTGAGCGGTTGAGTTCCGGAGGCCCAAACCCCCCTTCCCTCCCTCCCATAATAAGACTTTCCTTAAAGGCCGGCAACGCTTCTGCACTGACTACGGCACTGCGGATGTTTATGTGGGGCGTTGATTAGATGACACGTCTGCTCGTTTGCCTTCTTATCCCATAAAAAGAAGCAAAGGAGCGCGAACACACTCTTGCGATAACGTGTCGAAAAAAGCTGAGGAGCGCAATCACACTGCTTCGATTACATGTCGAAAGAAACAGAGAAGCAGAAGATCACTGAAACGCGCGAAAGAGGCACGTTACCACGCATACGATTTAGGTTGGTTTTAGTGAGTATTTTAGTGAGAATACCAGTTCATTATCACACACACACAAAAAATTATATATTGTCATGTATGTTATGTCATTGTGTATACATGTGCAACATTTCGAATAATTCAAACTTCTGGTAGTGGATAAAATTAATCTTTTTTCGAATTTTCCATTACATTCACACATTCATTACTGTCCATAAAATAGGTATCAAACCAGAACAAAATATAATAAAGGGCTTTTCCCGCCAAGTTACATTAGTGACATTTTTTTATTACAGTATATATATCTCATGTTATTAATGGAGTCAGGCGTTACTTTGCGGAAATCCATCACTATATGGACAGTCAAAAGTTTTACTTAGCTTCGGAAGCCTTTTCGGTTGTCTTCCGTAGAGTCTACTATACCTGAAGATGCCTCGTGTTGGGGCGAAACACGTGTCGTGTACAAGATGGAAAAGTGATAGTGTGTGTTTGGCGTTGTGTATAGTGGTTGGTGGGTGGAGAGTTGATGGCCGATTTTCGGTAAGTTTTTGGTTTAAGTTCCAAATAAATCCACTAAACCCAACGGAAAAACACACATTGTTAATTTTCTGTTATTGTTTTGCTTGTCGCGGATCTTAGCTAAGTAAAACTTTTGACTGTCCATATATCTCATGTTATTATTAGCTATATTGTTTCATTCTGGTGGCTTATTATTCAATATAATTTAATTGAGGTAATTTAATTCTTTTAACTTAATTGCAAAAGTCTATGCAAGTTTTGGTAGAACGGCCACCATTTTATCTAGACATATTGTGAAAAGCTGAATTTACATTTTAAGATACTTGATATTTTACTTGACACTGGCATAATAGTTATAGCTGATTGCCGAAATTAATAAAACTATTAAGTTACCACAATGACTGCATGTCCTGGATTCTCTTTACACGTGGCGACATCCTGCAAGGCAGCCAAAACCCCAGGCAGTGTACTCGCTAAGAGGTTAAGTACTAGAGCCTCACATTTCGGTTTAGATATGTGATACGAGTCATTGGTAAGGTCTTCGTGAGTTGAGGTGAGTGCCTTCACAGTGTTGATTGCAGCTAGCCTGAAGAGAAAAATGCATCAAATGAAATCCACTGATCCAAAGCATCCCTTATTACAAAAAATGTCTTAGTTATAATGATAGGTTAACAAATTGCTATAAAAATACATTGAATTATCTGCGAAATCTTTTTTTTTTAATGGTGTTGGAAGGGCAAAGGAGCAAGTGTGTCACCTGATGGAAAGCAATCAATGCCGCCCATAAACAACCGCAACAACACAGGAGTCACAGAAGCTTTGCCGGCCTTTAAGGTATATGTAGGCCTGTTTTTTGAAGGTGCCAATGTCTTATCAGTTCAGAAAGACCGTCGAAGGTGGCTGGTTCCACAATGTTATGATGTGTGGAAAGAAATTTCGAAAAAAGCGATGAAACTTCTTTTTACAGTGGGTTGTGTGATTTTGGAATTTGGTGGTGGGAATTATTCAAAACAATAAATATGTTTATTTTGCAGTCCACAACTATTGTATCCTTAACGATTCATATATGTAAATGCTACCAATTGAGACGAATATTCAGAGGGTGGGGTTCTTCTCCGGTATATGTATTCATTAAATTTATCTATTTTATTTGTTATGTATAATATAATATTTAAAATAAACAGAATTTACTTTGGAAATAATTTAAATATTATTAAAAATTTACCTTAAAGGTCTCAGCCTTTCCAACTTTGCCATGTGCACAGCTACAAATATAATGGGAACAATTGCATGGGTTTGAGACTCCAATATTTCCAGTCTAACTGAATCACTAATATGTAACATTAGTGTTGTGATACATCTCATTACACTGAGTTTTAACTCTTCTGGTATATCAGCAACTGCTCAATAGGAAAAAGTTAAAAATGAATAAGAATGTTTTAAAAAATGACATATGTTATTATTATCATCTCTATATTTTTTATAACATTATTAATTGACTTAGCAATGAATTTAGCTCTTTCAAAGTCAATAGTTGCAGTTTCAATTCCAATAAGGGGCTAAATATATATTTGACCCACAAATATTTATTCCAAACCTGAGTACCAATCTGCTTTGGACAAGTGAGGTGATAGTATTTGTTCTTCTAGAAAAAGGGAGGAGCAAATTCCAACATTAAGCTTGTTTAATCTTCATTGGAATTTTCTGAATCTGAATCTAAATTTGATTTGTTATCTTTGTTGTGTGCCCCATCTCATCTTGTGGGTCTTCTACTCACAAGTCCTTATAACTAATTTATAAAGTCCTTGAGGACAACAACCATAATGCAATTAAAAAAAACCAAAATCACTCACTCATTTCAGGCATTGATTTATCAAATACATGACAAAGAAGTGCAGCCACTATAAACATAGAGATCTCATAATTAGTCAATGTGATCTTTTCCAATACTAATGTCATTGCATCAATAAGAGCTCTTTGTAGTTCGTACTGTTTCCTGGAATTGACATATAAGAAAAAATAAAAAAAGTGGTGAAAGTTGTAATAAAGAAATACATCTATTACTCTTAATTTGCACAAAGCACTAAAGATCTTTCTAATTATTTCTTTATTATTATTTAGCTGTAGTAGTGTAATATATTTTCAAATATACTTATATAAAAAAATCAATATATATATATATATATATATATATATATATATATATATATATATATATATATATATATATATATATATATAGAAATAAAATATATAGAAATATATATATAGAAATAAAATATAAAGGCAAATGTATCTTTAAACCGCTAGGCTATTAATACATAGTGAAACTACAATACTGTGATAAATAAAACTAATTACATGATTGCTTTATATCTTATATGTGTCACAAATGGCAATAAAAGGTATTGCTGCAATTCCTGGATTATTTCTGTTTTCAATTTTGATATTTCATCCACAAACCGTGCGATGTTATTTAAAGACGGATTCGTTAAAACCGCCTCACATACTGGTTTCATATGAAAAAATGATTTTTTGAGCTCTCCGTTCATTTTAAAAGCACTTCAAAAGAAGTTAAATATTTTAAGCGAACTTAAAAGATGTAATGTTATAGTAAATATTGAAAAAGCTTGTAAGTTCAAATATTAAATGCTTTTCTTCATATTAAGAAATGAAATAAACATTGAGATATCTTAATGAGTTGATTGGATACTGAATATTTCAATATTAACACAATACTACAGTACAGTACAGTAGTAGTATCCACAAATAAACAAACAGATTGAACAATCTTATTCTGCGCAGTGTATAATATTTTTATGATATGACTAGGCTTGCAACAATAAATTTAAAAAACCGATAATACCGATATAAGACAAACTTGTTTATCGATATTGTAAAAGCGATTCAACGGTATATTAAAGACTAGCTACTACTTCAGGGTCAAAATATATTTAATGACTTTTATGAATTGCCTTGTATTGATGATAAGCCTATTTTCAAATAATTTTAATTTCAAACATCGGCCAACGAGCCCATTTCCAGGGGGATCAGCACTTCGCAGGAGGCCCCTAAGAAGAAGAAAAAGAAAAATAAGTCCCAGGCGAGGTTCATTGCATCCAAACATCATTCATTGCTGGTCGTGGAGCTTTTCACTTTTCATTTGTTAAAATTCGGTCTTCAATTCAGGAACTACAGCGGTTATTAGTTTTTACGCCAGATATTCTCACCCAATTGCAACTACTAATTCGAGGAGCTAATAAATTAAAGTCACTCTATGTCAATGATTTTATAGTGAGTAATTTATTAGACTCTAAGTGTCTTTTTTGTGATTGTGATTTTCAATTATTTAAGACATGCAAGTCTAAACATTTTATTTTTAAATGATTTAGTGATACTTCATACACATGTTATGTTTTTATATGTTTTTACAATAAGTACTGGCTATAACTACAGAAAACCGGTTTTACATGATGTTTCACAAATGCTAAATGTCAGAATCAGCTGTCTTTACCTTTTTGGTTTTATGTACTCTATGTGCATATGTCATATAAGTTTATACATAAATAAAATAATTATAATTCAAATAATGTTATCCTAAGAAGAAAAATCAAAAAGTTAAAAAAATGTTTTCTATAACGGGAAGGCGAGCCTTACATAAGTGCCTCAAGGTTTTGAGGTTAACTGTTGTAAACTTTAGCAACTTGCCCGATATAAAGAATCTTAATATTGTAAGAACGGTGGAGAAGATATTAGACAATAACACAAATATATTTATTGAGAGTCCTATTCATGTAAAGGTTCAACCGATCGATGTTAACGATATTAAAGCGCATAACAAACTTACGATGACGCTTTACAGTCAAGGGAGACATGCAAGCGATTTTCAAGTAAAACAGACTTCCAAACGATTAGAACTTCTCAACAATAATACCTCTTCAGATAGGAATGACGTATGCTTAATACAAGTACCCTATAAATTAAGTATCCAGGTTACAACAACCGAAAATGCATCGGTACATTTAGCCAAGTTGGAAGCTGACGAATTTGTTGTAAAGACCCAAAAAGGTGCTGTTGAGATAGCAGATTTAAAGGCTGGAAATATTAAGGTGGAAAGTATGGAAGGTGAGCTACATACTGGAGGTAGACTTCAATCCTCAAACATAGAATTGAAAACAGGCTTAAACTCGGGTATTAAATGCAATAGCATCATGTCTAATTCTTTTGTTGTCACAACTCATGCTGGCCCAATAATGGTTAAGTCTTGCTACAGTGACAAATCACATTTCACAACACTGATGGGTAATATACGTTTAGACCACTTGCACAGATCAGTAATGATTGATGTCATTAAACAAGGCAATCTGCACATAACTGGCTTCTGTGGAAATTTACAAGCATCTCTAAAGAGTGGAGATGTCTTCATGCATGCTTCGCAGCTTACAGAAAAAAGCAGTATTTTCATACATGAGAAGGGTAAGGTGGAGTTGCTTATACCTGATATAATAAATAACTTGCCAGCTACCAACCTAATAGCTGACAAGATAACAGTTGATGAAAAGATTTTAAAATTGGGAAGATTTATGGATGATTCTCATCCAAAGCGGTTCAGGTTTGAGAAGGAGCCCCAGAATGAGTTGCATATAGTTTGTAAGAATGGTTCAATTGACCTGAAGGAAACCAATATGCCATTTTTCGTGTAGACATAATTTGGTTATTCAAATTTGTACTAGGCATGTTTTTAATTTCAGACAAAACATAACAATAATTTCATCAATATATTGCTTATACATTTAATTGATGGTGATTAAATGATTGAGTTGTAATTGTGATGTATAATCTGAATGATAATTTCAAATTGATTTCCATTCAATTTTAGAATTTTGAGACACAATAATATTAGTATGAATATTTTCACCTGATATGTTTTGTATCATCATCAATTATGACCAATAGCAGTCCACTGCTGGTGATAGGACCCCAGGGAAGAGACCTTTAAAGTTCTATAACTATTTAATAATATTTATTCTTATTTGATTAATTTAGTTCCAATAAAATTTGTTTATAAAATTCAGCTAATAAGACCTAAGTAGCTTAGTGGTGATGCTTCCATTTTTGGAGCCACAACAGTCTTACTGGTATTTTTTCTGAATCCAATTTGGACCAGTGTGGTGGGTTAATGTCTTTTTTTTTCTTAATTATATATTTTTTGTTTCTAAAATAAATTTGAAGACAAAACACTCGTTTAGGTTCTAAGCATATTCTATGAGGATATAGGATGTTACATTGAATAGAACATTGTCTTAATTGTAATTATCTCAGTCACTATCATAATGCTGTCTTCCATGAACCATAAACAAAATTAATTAGAATACATCATAAAAGACATAATAATTTAATACAGATATTATGTATACAGTTGAACTGTTGTAAATAACCCTTGTAGATAATTTTGGTATAAATTGTATTGCAGATACTGTTTGCCAAGTAAAATTATTACAAAATTAGTTTTAGGCTAGCAACCCCAATTTATTGATTTTTTTGAAATTGTGTTGTGATTCAAATTGTTATTTTGTTTATTGAGTTGTTTGAGGAAGTTGATTGTATCAATAAAAAAAGTGCCACTTTTGAAAATATATCTTTTTTTAAATGTGTGCAATTTTTAATGAATATATTATATATATATTAATTAAAAATTGCACATATATATGTGCATATATGTGCATATATATATATATGTATATATATATATATATATATATATATATATATATATATATATATATATATATATATATATAATATTTATCACCAGAGCCAAAAACTTAAGTTTTCCGAAAAAATTGTATCTGATCGCTCAAAGACAGTCAGTTTCAACACTGTAGTAAATCTTTTGTTGTTTGTAGAGCTGTGAAACTCAGAGACCATTCGAAGCAGTATTTGTCTGATCCATATATGTAATAAAGAATTTTTGATATCAGTGTCATTTACAACGTTTTTGGTGTTTTCGCGTTATAGTGTTAATATGGTGATGGTCTAAAACAAAACCTCTAAATCCTGGATTTTTGTGGTCTTTTTACATTCTATGCAAATAAAATAAATTGAAATTATTAGAATTTATTTTTTATTTATTACTTCGAATTATTGTTTCATAAATATGAACAAATTTAACAAATATTTGTAAAACAATAAGACAACTGTATGTTAATTAAAGTGGTTATGTTAAACATCACAAGTTTTAACTTAAGTTGTATTGTTACCTGTAAATCGTATATTTGGCATCAGGTTTTTTTTTTAATTTTTTTTATGGGATAGGTAGTATGTCCTAAGCAATTTACAATTAAAAAAGTTGAATCTGATATATTTTTGCATGATAAAGACATTATTTAATTTGTTACTTTTTTTCTATAGTTTTATGTTCCTTTAATGTTATATAATATAAAGAAATGCATTTTTGATTAATATGTAATTTATTTATTCCAATTAAAGCAGCAATAGAATTGGTAAGGATTGCTCTTATGGTATAAGGTCGTAATTTCGATTCGGCGTTTGTACTGTTGTTAGAAATATAATTTCTTAACACAAGCACTATTAATTTAATTGGAATGGTTAACAAGAATTCTAGTAACACCAAAAAATTGCTAGTCTTCTTTTTTTCTATAATTTGGCCCTTATAGGCTTGGTGTTATAAGTAGACAAATTGCTTCTAAATTAAAAGTATTTTTAGACTATTTATATTTGTTCCTAGGTGAAAAATTAGAATTTATATTATAGATGTATTACACATACTAGTCTCTTTAATAGTAGATGTACTCCTCATTATGTATAAATATATTTATTTATTTAAACTTTTTGCACAAAATGTACAACAGGCAACAAGCACGCTCGCACGCACGCACGCACGCACGCACGCACGCACGCACGCACGCACGCACGCACGCACGCACGCACGCAGGCATGCACGCACACACACGAGAAAAATCAAGTAAAAGAATTAAAAATATATGTTTTTCCGGGTTCCGTAGGCAAACGTATAAACTATTGCAGAGAAGGAATGGAGCGTTGCTCCTTTTAAATTTGGAATATTCTCCATTTAGGTATCATACTAAGGTATGTTCCGATGCGAGAATTAAGTCAAATCCGTGACCTTCTATTCCGAAAGCTCACCGTCTGCTACTATGGCACCTGGGACATCATCTCGCTGTTCTCAAAAGTATTTATATACTCGTAAATATGAAATATGCTCGATGTTACGTATTTAGCAAATTTATGTTATCTATTATTGTAAGTTAGAAGTAGATCTAACGCTACATTGTTGAAGGTGTAATTAAAACTATTTGGTGATAAAATCATTTTGTTTACCTATCTTATCCCTTATCGTATATAATTTTACGTGAAATAGAAAACGTGACACTTACGTTGACGTGACGTTACGTGATATAAAAAAAATAAAGTGACCTCCTTAGTCCTTCTTTATGTTCCTATATCATATAGGGCATCCACAGTGCTTCTCCATTGCGATCGGTCTTGAGTGACGCGCTTCACTTCAGGCCACGTCAACCCGATGGATTTCATCTCTACCGCTACGGAGCGCTTCCAGGTGTTTTTGGGTCGGCCCCGTTTCCTTTTCTCCCTTGAAGAGTCCAATCCAGCGCCTGTCTGGGAATGTTATCGGGGTTCCTACGGAGAGTATGGCCTATCCAAGTCCACTTGCGGCGCTAGATTTGAAGTACAATCAGCGCCCTACTTAGATCAAAAAAGTATTATTTTATTTTTTTAAAACTTAAAATCAAGTGTCATCCACTATTAGTTTAAAAAAATGTATTTCAACTTGAGTGGATGAATAAAAAGTATTTTATTAACATTTTGAAAATTTTCAACAAGATATATAAATGTATATGGCAGTGTGTGAACTAAAAGTAGGAATTGAATGAGTTACTATTCTAATTCATTTTTTTTATATATTCATGCCTATCCCCCGCAGGGGTTGGCAGAGACCACAGAGCTCCATCCGCTACCATTCATCGCAACGGCTCTCCATTAGTCGCTTTTCGCTCTCGTGAGAATCAGGACGTGACGAACCACGTCGCCGTCATTTTCAACATATTAGGTATATTAAATTCGTTTTAGTGAATCCCATGAGTCGCAAGGGAGGATGGAGGTCAGCCCCAGCAGAACCCTGTATGCTGAGGTAAGGCACCATTGTACCAGAGGGAGCATGATCCCGGGACGGTCGGCACGCTTATGACTAAGCTCGCCCCTAGCCACGCATCCATTGGCACGGCAGACTGTGGATTGATGGAGAGGAAGGGAAGGATAGAGAAGAAAGGAAAGGGCAGGAAAGGCAATGCGGATTGGGGGGGGGGGTTACAAGACTCAGAATAAATATTTATAAATCCATACATATATTTATTCCGATGCGGGGATCAAACCCGCGACCATTTACTCCGCGGGTGGAGGGCCCTGAGCCAATCCGTCGTCTATTTTAATTCATAGCGTAATGTTAATTAGATTTGTCAGTAAACTAATGAATGGAAAGTGGACGACGTGATTGGGTATTGTTTACAACCGCCCGTGTTTTGTTTATTTTTTTTAATAGGCAATAGTTAATTGGGTGCAAAGATGAGTCCCGGCGCGACGGCGCTGATAACGCGGCCGTTTATATGCGTCGCGAGGCGGCGCGCGCGCCAGTTGTCAACATGCCGGCCTGCGCGCCCGAGTACGGACGCCTCACGCGCTCCCACACCGAACTGGCATTCTCGCCGCGTGTCAAACGATGCTCGCACCAACCACCACCCTTCACGGCGCTGAGACGCTCCTTCTCATCAACATTCTCCCTCATACCCGAGGAGCGCGCCGTACCACCCGAAAGACCGCCTTCGCTGCCACGAATATTGCGCATCCTTACTTGGTTCCCCAGACAGTGCCTGCGACCTCTCTTCGCCCTTGTAAACCTCATCGCTCACCCCGCTTGGAAGCAAATCCTCGTCGTTCTCCCCACGCTGTGGATTGCCGCAACGCTGTTCATTTTTTGGAAGTGCGTTCAGTGCCCGATAGGAGTCTTAAAATTAATCGGACGAGCCGTATCCAAGGACGCGAAGAAACCTCGCACCGTGCTCATCAGCGGGGGCAGTTCGGTGCAGGCGCTGCATTTGGCTAGAAACTTTCACTCGGCCGGTGCAAGGGTTGTCGCTTTTGAAATAGAGGGACAGTTCGCTCTCTTAAAATATTCAGCGGCAGTCAACAGGTTCTATACGGTGCCTCGGCCTAATCCGGCGGATCCTTTGGCTTACGCGCGCGCTCTCAAAGAAATAGTCGAGAGGGAATCGGTCGTGTTCTATATACCCGTGAGTTCCACGACCCCGGCCTACTACGACGCTCTTGCGAAACCGCATCTGGAAGTGGTAGGGTGTCAGTGCTTCGTGCCTTGTGCCCGTGACGTTGTTGCATTGGATGACCCGCTGGAATTGATTCGTGTGAGCCGAGTGGCTGGCCTTCCTACACCACAATTCTGGGTCGTAGCTAGCGAGGATGATGTTCGAGCCTGGTATGATAGTGGAACCTCCAAAGAAGGCCGACATTTCATTGCAAGCGCCGGTGCACGCGGTGCCAGGGATCGACTTAGATTCATTATGCCAGAAGAGAAGACACACTTCAGATTTCCCCGTGAAATCAGCGCAGAGAAACCGTGGGTTATAGTGAGGGAACCAAAAGGAGAAAAAATGATAACGTGCACTACTTTGAAGGAGTCCCGTGCGGTCAACAACGTGACCTGCCGCGTCGACTCCGCAAGGAAAGGTTTAGTGCCACAAAAGGATGAGGAGGCTGATGCTTGGGTGCAGAAGTTCGTTTCGCGTCTCTCGCCTTCCCGACCAATGACAGGACACGTGTCCTTTAGATTAGTGCGTGAAGAGAATACGGTGAACGGGCATGGGAATAGCCTAGTGGCTATTGGGGCACGGGTAGGCGTGTCCCTACCTTATTTATGTCAGGGGCAAAGTCGCTGTGGGCACTCAGCGACGGTGGGCAAACTCCTTAATACGGTGCTCGATACACGTGAAGCTCTCTTTACATTTTGGGACCCGTTGCCCTATTGTGCATACTATCAATCTCGATCGCAGGAGGACCGTCGACCGCCGCCCCCAGAGCCTTGCAAGACTCCTCCAAACGTTCCCCTATGAAGCTTCGATGTAACGAAGTAGGATTTAAGGCACTCGAGTACCTGAGGGTTGTGTGAGCGTGAGGTCTGCTGCCCACACGAGATCGGACGTTACGCTCTCTCCGCATGTTGTCTTCTCTCTCTGATATATAAAACGAATGTCACGGGGTCGAGGGACGATATGAAATTTGTAACTACTAAGTAGATACACAAGTACAATCGCGAATAACGACTAAAGACTTTATTACTTTTTTTTAAGATAAGTAGTCGATCATAAGCTCTTTATTTATAACTGAATGATAAACAATAAAACTATTTATTAAAATCAATTGTTACATTTATTTCACCTTTTGTTTTATTATAGGTTAAGAAATATTAATTCCTAAGGTGTTATTGTTAGCGCTCAGAGATGCTAGATCTCGACATTTTTATCTAACACTAGTTTTATTGTATTAATATATAAATTAATAATATTCTTGATTTAATTTTTAACCATTTGTTACGTTTTATTTGTGCTTATAAATAAATAAATAAATAAATAATCTTTGTAGGAAATTACCATGACCTCTTTCTTATATAAGATATCATTCAACGTTGTAATTTTTAAATATGAAAATATATAATTATGTATCTTATTTAAAAAATATGCAATACTTTTATCACATTACTGACGTTTTAATTCTTCTTTAAATTTCATACCGAAATATGTTTTTTTTTTAAATTTACGTTGCAGGTGTGGATGAAGCTAGGAAAGTTTATCGAGATAGTAGCTAATGTAGACGATATGTATGTATGTAAATATTTTGTATGTAAGTATACGCCTAGTCTTATTGTGTGGATCATACTTGTGACTAATAGAATTACTACAATACTAAACCGTGTATTTATTAGTAAGTACCGCTTAAAAATATTAGACCATATTAAAGAGAAAAAAAACATTCAATATGTTATTGAAATTTAGGTTTACATATCGAAAATTAATTAAAAATAATTGATACTATGTTATGTAATGGCTCATACTAAACAGTAAACTCAAAATATTAAATAAATAAAGACATTTTTGTTGAGGTTTACATTTTCTGTCGTATAATCTGTGCTGGCGCTCTTATCCTTTTTATTCTTCCAATGGCGATTAAGTTATTAATCCATTGTTATTATCAAGTAGGTATCCAATAAAGTCTATTCAAGTACAAAGTTCAAAACGTTAATCATGTTACGTTTTGATAAAATGTAGTCTTCCTACACCGTAATCAGCATTACATAGTTGAATAAAATTATGAAATATATATATATATAAAATAAGATTGCTGTCACTAAATAAATTGCCGCCAAAAAGCTAGACAATTCATGCTACTTCAGAGACATTTTTTTTACTCCTTTTATAGGGGTCATACGTACATATTTAAAATTTTTTATCCGTCACCATGTTATGCAATAAGTTTTTAGCAATATTTTATTAATATTTAAGCATACATACCCTTTTTTTAAATTTATTGGGATAAGTAAATAGCGTTAAATAAAAATTATATATAAAAGTAAAAGAAATATGGTTTTAAAAATATAACGTTTAAAAATATAGCGCCTCCATAAAGTGCCGACTTTCACTTACGTGCAGCGCTTATGGCGTGAAGCTATCCGCTCTGTGGGATCTCGCTTAACCTAACGCAGGCACTTAAGCGCCGATCACACCGGGAACGAAAGCTGAGTTTGTTTTGCTTCGCTCCCGTGTGGCCTGTGCCTTAACCTTTGAACCAGTGATTTCAACGAGACAATCCAACGTTAATGTATGGTACAAAATAGATGCCAGCGTATGCGCAACAACGACTACTTACATCAAAATAGTCATAAGTACATGTCAAGAGTTCACAATAATATCCAACCGTATCCGCAATAATCAATATATATATATATATATATATATATATATATATATATATATATATATATATATATATATATATATATATATATATATATATATATATATATATATATATTAAATCAATGTATATTCATAATCAATATAAATAATGGTGTCAATAAATGCTGGTTTGTTTCGTGCACATAGAAATAGTTAGGCTTTTCTTTGTGTAGTAGTAGTAATCAGTTTTATTTTGTATTAATTTTGATTTTATTGATTATAGGTATGTATTTATTTTAATAAAAGTCCTTAATAGTTCAGTGGCGAATTTATTACTTTTGGTGTTCCCGCATCGAGATATACGTATATATGCAAGGGCTGTAAATACAAACCAAGACATTTCTTAAAGGCGGCATTGACTGCTTTTCACCAGGTGACACGCCTGCTCGTTTGCCATCCAATTCCATAAAAAAGGAAAAGGTCTAAGGCTTGGTGCCTTGCAAATTTGCGTAGGATAAACGTGGTGGATTGCTCATTCCTCCAAAAATGGGGGAAAATAATGTAATAATAAAATAAGAAGAAATAATAGGACAGTCGGTAAGGCTCGGGCTTACACGATCTGTACGTCATGAGTTCGTATCTTATATTGGACTTTTTATTTGAACTATTTCGTAGTACGGCCATTATAAATTTTGTAGTGGTAGAACCACGTTGCAGATGAATACCATAGTTAAGAATGGCATATTATTTATCTGTAGCATGAATGGGCAGGCTAGCTCGGGGAAGTACCACACTCCCGCAGAAAGCCGGCGTCTGAGTTAGCTTAGCTACCGCGCTTTGTCCGGTGAGAAGTTAAATTCCGGAAGTCCAACGCCGTCGATCAATTGGCGTAGTGGCGGGGCTTTGCTTATGGAGTCAATGGTCGCTGGTTCGATCGCCGTATCGGAATAAATATATGTATGGTCTACAGATAATTAGTCTAGTAACCTCGCCAATCCGCATTGGACAAGCGTGGTGGGTTACACTCAGTTCCTTGAGGAACGGGGCGGCCCGATCTCAACAGTGGGACAAATATTGGCTGTTAAAAAAAAATAATTCATTAAACAGAACGGAGTTTCATATGAAAATATCAATTACTTAGAGAAGGACATTAAATATATATTATATATTCATAATTATCGATCAATCACGGGTAATATGTATATTCAAGTAACACTGGTTTTAATAGATCATTTATTTGTTTGAAATTATCGCTGTTCGATTATTTACTTATAACATCATTCTTTATTTTATTCGGCCCTGTTATATACAATATGTATGTACACAATCAAACGCAAACTTCAAACAAAATCAATTAGCGTTTATCTAACACACTTTGAAGTAAACCGCTTATTTATAAATATTAACTTTTAATTACAGACTGCATTATTCTAATGCGTGACAAACAATCTTCGATATACGATTTCTTCTAGTGGTTAATATTTTATATAGGTTAATTTATTTCCGTCTGCAGTAACACACATTAGTACATATTAGATTATTATTACATATTAATAAACAGTACATACAGATGAATTAACACTTCTACACCGGCCGCTTACACGAGATTCTCTCACCCCCTAGACCTTAGGGTCTATGGGACTAATAGGGACTATAGTTACTAAACTTCAACCTCCCCTACATGTTTAACGTAGAATCATGACGAGTTTAAAATCAGCACACACACACACATCGGCCTGATGCCGTGTCGGAGGTACACATATACCTCCGACACGGCATCAGGCCGATGGAGTCTGCGATTTGCGCAGATTCCCAATTATATTTTACTTGCCCGCGGGCTACTATATTGCATAATGCGCTACAAAAATTAAACTATATAACTCATAATTATATAAGATTATGGAAATGAAATAAAAACAAAACATCACTGATTTAAGTTGGCGGGAAAAGTCCATCAACAAAATATCGTTACTGGGTGGGATTTCGAAAATTGAAATTAGGATGCGTTCAAATATCATGCATCACAAGCTGCGTTTCAAAATCAAATTACCAATCGATAACACGACGTGCCTTGGATAATAGGCGCTTTAACAAAAAATTTTTTTTTCGAGAGGATGGATGAAAGACAACTGGTAAAAGAAATTTACGTTGCGGATGAGGATGGAAGGGTCGGTAGAGGAAGACCACGGACAACATACCTTGACCAAATCGCCGAAGTTTTTAGGAACGGCCAGGTCAAGAGTACCCTTAATAGGCGAGCTTGCATGAAGAGAATGATGACTGTGAAGGAAAGAAAGAAAGTTTGCTGAGATCGTAGCAGATGGAGATCTGTGGTTTCTACCTACCCCTATGTATTGCCTATGTATTGGCGTCCTTTTTAAATACTGCATGGGATTAATGCTGTTGACATAGCTCCCTCCCGAGGCTGCCCGCATAGACAATTTTTTGGGAGTTATGAGTGTATAGTTTTTTGAAGTTTTTATATATGCTCCCGTTTTATTATGTTTGGATTTCTGCTTCCTTCAGGATTTTTACAAGGATTACTTTTTTATTAAATCTATTAAAATATATACCTATACATATCTACGAATATTTACTTAGATTTAACTGACCGATTCATTTTAACTCTCCAATAATAAGTCATTTCAATGAAATATCGATTTCACCCGAGGAACACTTGAATGTCTACATCTCTGAGGTGATTAAACCGATTCGCCTTCCGCTATTTTCTTCTCCCCCTTCCATCCATCTTCATTTTACTCCTAAGATGCAGCATCTGCATTTATATTTAATTTATTAATTTAAATAAATGCACCTTACTAAGATTTATTCTAATACAATAATAAGTATGTGTATTTTTATATATAGCTATTGATACAAAAAAAAAAATTAAATAATTTTCCCTTTCTTCTAAAATATTAAAAGTAGAAAGGGATATGTTGCTATTTGGATTAGACACGCTAAAGAGAAGTTTAGTACTACTAACTAAGAGTATCTTTCATAATAAAGCATTTTTAAATCACACGTATTACTTTCTCCGTTGTTTGTCTTCACGAGACGATAAGGTCCGTGGCGAGCTGTTATACCTCGCCTGCACTTGGGAGATAGTGCTTATCTCGTCCGGGTCGCAGACTCGACCGGCCAAAGATCGCACCTTTCTCGACGAAGTGGAAAAAACTACCAACATGGCGACCAAGTGAAATTGATTTAACTTTTATTATGACAATGGCTGACCAAACCTTCAGCCAAAAAGATACAAAATAAAATTGTTATTTTTTGTTGTAGCAACTTAATTAATCTTTAAACTTTTAAATGCCATCTGCATCGTTTACCATCAGGTGATTAGCATACTCGTTTGCCTGCCGCTTCACTACTGCAAATCTCTCCAAAAAGAAAAGTTTAATCCTTACCATCTGGATGAATGACGATCCAGTTTCATACGGTGCGTTTTTCCCGAAACTTCATTCCACGCACCACCACTTTATGGAACCAGGATTTCCAGACCGATACGACATTGTGATATTTTAGGGTATTATTTAAGTAATATCTTAAATATTACAGTTAAAAACTGTATATATATGTATATATATATATATATATATATATATATATATATATATATATATATATATATATATATATATATATGTGTGTGTGTGTGTGTTTTTAATTTACTTATTATTGTTTTTTTTATAACTACTATGTAAAAATCTTTTCCATCAACCCAAAAGTTGGCTGGTAGAGAATGCCTTCCTGCATTAAGTTCGTCATTTTTCCATCTAAACAGGAAGAATAAAATAAATAAATATAAACGAAAATAAAAACCTACAGTTCTTTTTTTTGTTAATATCATCAGCTGTTCGATCATCAATGGCTTTGTAAGCCATTGATGATCGATTGGCGAGTCGTTAAATGCATGCAACCCGGAAGTATAGCTATGTTGCGTGACTAACGTGCGCGGCGGTCGTAAATGTGCCTGCGTGTCTTTCAATGTTTGCGGAGATGTTCCAACATTTGATCAAGATAATACTGTATATGGTAAAACGCAGAGCTGCGGCTTTTTATGGGACAGGGAGGCAAACGAACAAGTATGTGGCGACGGAAAACATACCTTGACCAAATTGCTGACGTTTTTAAGAAAGGCCAGGTCAAGAGTACCCTTAACCGGCGGGCTTCTTCTTATGGTCCTATGTCTCTGAGATGGGGTAGAGGGCTTCTACAATGCTTCTCCATTGGGATCGGTCTTGAGCGACGCACTTCTTTTCGACTTCAGGCCATGTCAACCCGATGGATTTCATCTCGGCCGCTACGGAGCGCTTCCAGGTGTGGTTCGGAGGAGAATAATGAGTGTGGAGGAATCAAGGGAAGTATGCCGAGATCGTAGCAGATGGAGATCTGTGGTCTCTGCTCAATACACGAAGTGCAGTATAAAAGCTCGGTCTTCTACGAAAGGTAAAATTTACTACGATTATTTTTTTTACTACGATTTATTTTTATGGAAAAGGTGGATATACAAATAAAGGCAAAGAGGAGATATTAACCTAGAAAAGCTGGTCATTGTTGGTAATACCGAAGGGAAGGAAGCGCGATGTCGTTGGTCAACATTATGGTCCGACCAAGTGAAGTAAGCCACGTCATCTTCCAAATTTCGGCAGTCAGCAGGTGGTGAGGGTTAATTTGTACCGGAAACTATGGAGACAGATTGTCATGTGGCAGCCATCGATCTACTCAGCTATTTTAAAGGCAAGCGGACGACCCGTCACACGATGCTACTGCATATTCGTATATGAATATTTCGCTGATGCTTTTCTGTGCCCTTGTATTTAATAATAATAATCTTTATTTCAGAGAATTTTTTTTGTCTAATACATTTTACATTTTTACATTTGTGTTAGTAATTATGTACACCTTAAAAATTATGTTAGTAGGTATCGTTTAGAATGTACAGCATAATAATAATGTACGTCAACGTCCTACGGGTCAGAATATTGTTGGGGCTTCCCCGTTTCTATAGTGCATCAGGTATGTTGGCTTTTGGGCCATTTTGCGAAAAGGAACAGTCTCGTTGTTTCGCAGAATACGGGATAGCTCCAACTCTATAATGAAAACCGTTGTCGCTAGATTCAACACGCAGCTTATGATACAGCTAAATCGGCTTCAATGTAAATGATTTACTAATATAACTTTTAAAGTGTACATAATTACTAACACAAAGGTAAAAATGTTAAAATGTAAAATCTATGGACTAAAAAAATGTCTGAAATAAAGATTATTATTATTATCACGTATTATCCTATGCGGTAAAGGTAGATTGTCATTTACTACGTCGAGTAGTGGTATACATCGACGCAAAAAATCGAATACCTAATATACAGCAAGATAAAAACTTACATTCCTGAAAAAATTCTAACTGAGCACTAAATAATAGTCAGTTTTTATTGGTCGTGGATCTGTGGGACTTAGAACATTCGAAACAGTGTTTTTTTCTGATGCAACAGTATTTGTTTTACATCTTTTTCATTCACAGCGTTTTAGCTTTGTGCGTTTGCGATATCGATAATACAGTTGCTAATCTCGTATAATGTTCGTGTAATATTCGATTTTAAGTTAATAGTACATTGATAAAATAAGTTTCCGCATATGAATTAAATAGGTATTATCTTAGTCATTCACTAACAGGTTTCGATATCTGTCCGTTGTTAGACACTTTAAGGGTTACCCCCTATTCTTATATAAAAGCAGGATAACCATAAATTTATTACAATGATGGTGGTAATGAATCTATTATTATCTTGATTGCTTGATGATTGAACATAAGAATTAATACACCCTAAAACCCAAATAAAAGAAGTTAATAATGTGTGTTATGTATGTATGTACCTATTTATGTGTATTTTTATATGTATTCCAAACGTGAATAATGACCGAAACGGAAGGTCTCAGCACGGACCTACATAGTAAGACCTGCTATGCTCCATCCAACTTCACCTGTAAATTGTCATAAATAAAATAACCAAACATAGCACTATCAGTCATAATCAGTTGAGATGGACAGTCAAACTCACCTTTCTATGATCCACGAACGCAAATAACAGAAAAACAATATTTTGTGTTTGTGAAGAAGTGTATTACAAAATAATGAAATAAAACTATTATATGTAGGAAAAACCGTTCATAGTCAAGTGTAATTCTCTAATAATACCACTTCGCCATGCTCACTAACGTTGACAACGTCAAACACACCCCCACTACCACTTCAGTTTTCGGCTCGAAACAAAGCATCCCCAGGTGAAGTAGATTCTACGGAAGACAACTTTACTATTGCTATTCGTTATGTATATCATAAGTAAAGTATATCCAAAGTAATGTTTTGTCTCGGTATGTTTAATTCTCTATATGGTTCACACACAATATTGTTTACTGGAGAATCAGTGAAGCCATCTTCACTGATTCTCCAGTATCCATCCATCTTCAGTGCCATCTGTCGAACTTTTTGAAATAAAAAAAAACATCTTATTAACACATATACGTATTGGAATGTAATATTAGTTTAATCGTTTACATTAAGGAAGGTTTCCAGAATTTTTTAAAATTAACCCTGATCAGTCGTAAGTCACTTCTCACGTGACAACAGTACTTTGTCGCTGCGGTCGTAAGTCACGTGTTAGGTGACAAGACGAGACATATTAAAACTCGCTCTGTATGAAATGCAGGCACTATTGCTTTATTAGTTAAATATCCGTATCAGAACCATTGACATCTCCAGTTATATATCATTGCCTTTTCCAATTATTTTTTAATATATTGAGCCCAAAAATGAATAAAGTCAATGAAAATTGTACCTGTAGCTACAACCTAGCGAGAATCACGTATAAAAAGCTAGCGACCGATAAGGGTTAAGAAACAAAATATATGTCCAAAGCTTTCCGATATAAAAATACGCCTATTGTTTCATCGTTAGGATAAAATCCCAAACGTGTGGTCACCCTTAACACGTGCAAGCGGATCGGAGCGCTACCACGAGTAGACTTTGGCAGACACGCGGCAGACGGCTGACCGGCGTTTATTTTCAATTGTCAAAATTGATTACTGCCCTTGTTATCGGTTATTATTAGCGCAGTTAAATAAATTGTTTCCGCTGCGCAATTATAATAAATATTGTATTGTAATTTCTACGTCTCAATTATTACATTCAATTAAGTATTATGAAATTTCATGCTGTAATATTTAGTTATATGTTTGCGTAGTTTTGTACTTCCCGTAAAAATCACATAGTTTTTTTTTCTTGACTTCGGTTCTAATCTTTATAAAATAAAAACAAAACTTAGAACCCGATTGCAGTACCACCTATCGGGTACAATTGTGAATATAAAACATTCTCACATTACAATAAATATTGTATTGTAATGTCTACGTCTCAATTATTACATCCAATTAAGTATTATAAAATTTCATGCTATAATATCTAGTTATATGTTCAATTATTACGTCCAATTAAGTATTATGAAATTTTATTCTGTAATATTTAGTTATATGTTTGTCGTACTTTCCGTAAAAACCACCTAATTTTTTTCTTGACTTCGGTCCTTATCTTCTTATATATTATATAATCAGCCGGCAGTCATTGTCCTGCCCTGAAAAAAAAAACTATAACCCGATTGCAGTACCACCTATCGAGTACAGTTGTAAATATAAAACATTCTCACATAATAATTACACACTCGAACATAAAAATTTTACATATAATCGGTTTAACCATTTAGGAGTTCAGTGTTAAACATACGTACAGAAGAATTGTATGTTGGATAAATTATAAATATTGTTCTATAGGTGACGCTGTAATAGGGTTTTATATTTATTTTATTTTCAGGGCAAGACTACGTGTGCCATTTGTTAAAAAACTGATGCCTCTACTTTTTTTGATAAATAACTAATTATAGTAGACCAAAAATTAGTTACAGTATAAAACAACACAAAAAAGAACTGATCCATTATTATTCTTTGAATTCTCAACCACACCGAGGGGTTCTTGATTTAAGTTTTGATATTTTGTTATTGTGATGCGTTTTTCATAATCACAGCGGGATTCCGGGATTGAGGACTTCAGTTTCCTTTTTCCCAACCGGTTTGCAGCAGCTGCTTGAAAGTTCGTCTAAAAAGTTTGTGAAGACGAGGACCTGTAACGCCGTTACAAAAAACTTACATTTATATCACAGTGACGGCCTAATTGGCTTAGTGGCGGAGCTACTAACTTAAGAGTCAATGGTATGGTCTACAGATATTTAATCTGTGTCCGGGTATTCTACATTTAACATACATTCTTATAGAAAAGGAGAGGTCCATGCCTCGCCTTGAATATATAGGGGTTGCAGAAAAAAATATATAAGTTAATAATCACAAGGACTGAAGAGTTCGTAAATACCATGATGACATACGTGACAATAATATCATAATTGTCCAAAGTCTAGAGTGAGCGCACAAAATTATCGCAATGAACCGGTTCTGTCAGGAGTTGGACGCTCGGCCCCGATAACAGCCTCACCTAATAACTAGGGTTGAATATTTTTGCCAGTAATAATTTTTCTACTTTTTTAGGGAATTGGAAGGTCAATTAGTGAGCGTGTTGTCTGATGGAAAGCAATTAATACCACTTATAGACCTGCAACACCATAAAAATTAACTAATATAATAACAAATAACCATGTAAATCTATCGTTCAAATAGATTTTAAACACAGGCACGATCAACTAGCATCAGTTGGTTAAAGTCTATCTTACAAATAAATTTATTGAAAAACAAAAGTGCTGCATCAAAAACCAACCGAGAACAGTTTCACAATAAAATTTACTTGTTAGTTTTTTCCATAACTTTCTTTCATGTAACAACACTCTATGGAACAAAAAATGCCTACACATTTCTTAAAGACCACATTTTATTTCTCGATCACGAGCATTGTGTTTGTGTAAAATCGATTAATCGATTATTTTTCAGAAATAGACGTTAACCAAGACGGACGCTCTTTTATTTCTTTCGTCGCTCAATGCTAACCGTTTTCATCTGTTTCAGCTTTCACGATGTTACTATTAATGAAGTGTAGCGAGTCTGGCAGAAAGCGAATAGGTACATATACAAAGTCGAATATTTAGCTACAGACCGTTTGTCATAACTTGTCCCTTTCCGTTAGGTTGGCAATGTTTCACTAATTGAACTGTCAGTTATAGTTGTCATTACGTATTCGTGTCTGACGACGTAGAAAATTTATGTAAAAATGTTGTGTTTTCTATTCATACTCATGCCTAAAACATTAAAAAGTAGTGCAAGAGACATCGTTTTATAGAAATAGAAAAGTTTCTTCGTAACATTTTTTTTATAGAAATCGGATGTTAAAATCAAAACCTAAATATATTATATAGTACATATAAAAAAGGAAGGAAACAATAAAATAATTAAAATCTAAAACGTGGCATAAAATGGTTCTTGCTCAACGTACGTCAGGTAATCTATTGGTGTACCTGGCGTGTGTTTTCAGCAAGAACCAATGTATGATAGTGAGATCGTAAATTAAATTATTTTAATTTACGATCTAACTATATCGGTTTTTTTAAAAGGTAAGTTCTTTTTGTGAGCGTGTAACATTGCACAATACTACCAACATAACACCGAAGTGATTTCTTCGATGAACAGACTAGATAACTTGTCTTGGGTGAGGCCTATGTTCAGCAATGGATTGACGTAGATCGTTGTCGATGATGACGATTAGGTTATTTTTATTTATTTCATGTTTTATTAACTTTTGTAGCATATTGATTTTTTTCAACCCTAACCATGTTTGTGCTCTATTCCGCTGGAAACATCCGCGACAAATTGGGTAACGGGGATTCAACGCGGATCTGATCGTGTGCGTCGCCAACAGGATTTTTCCGTCACTGACTTATCAGTCACGTCATTTTTAAATGTATGAGGATGTAATACATCATATTAGGGATATTAAGAAATCAAATCTTTATTTGTTTAGTAATCCAACAACTTTATTAGTAAATTAAAGGTTAACAAATTACAAACCGCACAACCCGCCAAAAAGAAAAGTTTCGTCCCCACCACCTAGATGAATGGCGATCCACTACGGTACGTTTTTTACCGAAACTTTATTGCTCGCAACGAAACTGATATGATATTGACCGCGTTTTTCACTTACTTTGGTTGAAAAAACATGTTTTTATACATCGGTTTAATTTTTTTCAATAAGGTAATGGTCAATTTAATATGTTTATGTAAAATTTTAACAGCAGATACATATTTATTTTCATTCATTCATTCATTTGAATGGTTTTTAATAGTGCCAAAATAGCACGGATGATTTCGCCAATAGTTATTATTTATTTTTATTTTAATAAGTAATTAAAATATGACATCCTTTTCGCATGCCACTTTAATCACACGTTAATTGAAAATCTTGTAAATTACCCAATGATCCATACAAAGCATCTATCACATATTTTTTTGAAAAAAAAAAAAACAAGATTCTCGGGCCAAAACAGAGACCGGCTAGTGAGTCCTTCATGAGGCTAGTAATGCCAAAATCGTAGCGGCGAAATCGCAAAAGCATACATTACAATATAGTTTGGTCGGTCGATGGAGCGTCAGTGATCGCTGATCTGAGCGCGCTCCGGGCAAGTGATTGGCGAGAGGTAGCCCAGCTACGTGGTTTCAGTGTCGAGTTTTCGTTTCGGAAGCAAAGACACTTTGGGTCGTAGTACCAGCGTAGTAGTAGAAATGCAAATAAAGAAATACATACATACATATCGTCACGCCTGTCTTCCTATAGGGTTAAGCAGATACCACAGATATCTATCCGCTACGATCCCGACACACCTTCCTTGCTTCCTTCACACTCATCCATCCTTTCATCCATCCTTCCTCTCACAGTCATCGTAGCGAAATGGCTTTCCGTTAGTTGCTTCTCGCCCTCGTGGGAATTAGGACGGACAGGTGGCGAGCCACGTCGCCGACATTTTTTGACGAATTAGGTATATTGATATTCGTCATAGTCAATCCCACGAGCCACAAGGGAGGATGGAGGTCAGCAGAGCTCCGCATGCTGAGGTGAAGCACTGTAAAGAAATCATCATTACAAATACTATTACTTATGGGCGTAGGAGAAGTCAAGTAAAACAATTAATATTGAAATATATTTTCAATTTCAAATTCGATAAATTAACTACGGAGTACAGCGTAAACACCACGGAAACATACGATCGTAGATATGGAGGTATCCATCGTCCAAGGTTGGTTTGTTGTAGGTCAGACGCGTCGCAGACGCAGATTGCGTTATCGTAGTAAACAACACCGGTTTGTTTTTTTTATCAACCAGCCATCTATCTATATTTAATTAACACACAATAGTCACGTAGGTAGCATTTATATACGTATCGAATACACATAGGTATATACATTAATATACAATATATATATTCAAATAGAAATCGAAAAACGCTTATTTGTGACACACCTTTTTTTTACAAGTAATTATTGCTAAAAAAACTATATAGAAATTAAATTTTACGTAAAAAGAGATAAAAACTTAAAATGTACTACAAAATGTTTCTTACTCAGCAACGCGCTCTATGGAAGCACCTAGCGCTGGTTTTCAGCAAGAATTAATATAGCCAGATCACAGACCTCAGTGACAGAAAAAAGTAAGAATAAATACATTGGGTTATATAGGTTAGTATAAATAACAAAATTAGAGAGTTATTAATATTAGAGAAGGAACAGATATTTTCCTTCCAGTTAGCAAATTGAAATGGCAATGGGTTAGTTCAGTTTGTCGGAGAACAGACAACCGCTGGACCAGACGAGTGATGTGGCGGAAACCGCATCTTGGCAAACGTAGTGTGGGACGCATCCAATATAATAGAGCTGGAGAAATTTTTGACATTATCGATGATAGATTTCATTATATTACATTAAGTTTCATAGATTGTTGATGATTATTAATTAATATAATTAGGTTTGGTTAAATATTTTAATATAGTGTCAATGTTTTTATTTTTTAAAATATAATGAATGATACAAGTAAAACTTAAATCCATATGTGTCTAATGTTCTGTAATATTGTATTTATTCTTCTAATTGTCAATTATCTGTAAATATTTGTTAAATTTATTACATATATTCAATATCTATATGTACGTTATATTTATCTATGAATTTGAGTAAATACATATTATACATAACACACAGATAAGAACATAGACATCTAAAGGGTACTAGTAACTTATGTACAGTAGTTACTCGATTCTAACTAATCGATATGGTGTATGAATAATTAATTATACACGTGAAATTGCTAATTGCTTCATTAATTTCTTGTTTATTTATATTTGTTGTCAAACTTAAAATAGCTTCGCTGATAAGATCATTACAGAGATAGTGTAAGAGTGTTTACGAGTTTTACTGTATGCTTATACGTCGAATGTACTTATATATAAATAGGCTTTAAACATTTATTATATAAAAAAGATATTTATATTTTTGATATTCGAATGTCCGATTTATACATTTTTTAAATTCGAATACAGATATTATAGTACATTGGCAACCCTCAAAAGCGTCGCTCAAGACCGATCCCAATGCAGAAGCATTGTGGATGCCCTCTGCCCCACATCGGGGTCACAACCACCATAAGAAAGAATCTTTTAAAATTTCTGAATAAAATTTGTATTTTTTTTTAGCTTATTCGGAGGAGACGAAAATGAGTTATATAAAGAAGAGATATTTTATTGCCTTGTTAAGATTTCTGTGGATAAAGTATGTATAACTGTGCAATATATGAATCCGTGTTAGTTTTTATAGGGCCATTCTACAAGGATGTAAACCGTGCATGTCATTCCATTTGTTTTATTATTAATTAGTTAATATATCTACTCACAATGTTGCTGTAGCTTAATAAATATTTTGTTTAATATACATTCATTGTACTAATGTCTAAATCTGTACAAACATATGGTAAATTGGCCTCTCAGCAGAGCAGATTCTCAAAAACTATACTTATTTGAACAGTAATCGATAAGAAGAGACATTATCTGTATTATCCTTTGATTTTGAGTATAACGCCACTTAAATACATACATATATATATCATATATATATCATCACGCCTGTCTTCCGTAGGGGTAGGCAGAGACCACAGATCTCCATCTGCTACGATCTCCGCATACTTCCCTTGCATCCTCCACACTCACTATTCTCCTCATGAAAGCCCGCCGGTTAAGGGTACTCTTGACCTGGCCTTTCTTAAAAACTTCAGCAATTTGGTCAAGGTATGTTTTCCGTGGTCTTCCCCTACCGAGCCTTCCATCCACATTTGCAACGTAAATTTCTTTTGCCAGTAGTCTTATATACATATATATATATATGTATATAAGATGATATATACATATATATATATATATATATATATATATATATATATATATATATATATATATATATATATATATATATATATATATCTTATATATTTCTTGTTCTATCATTTAAAGGTACATTACACATACTTCTTAATGTTCTCATTTTCGCGCTCAGTTCCGCCGCATTCAGTCTCCTTTCATGACTCTTCTGCTACACCCAACTTTCACTACCGTATAAGAGAGTTGGAAAGATAAATTAACTTTTTTAATTAACCGCGGAATATAAATTAACTCATAATAAAACAGGAGAAGTTATTGTACAAAACAGTAAAAAATATTTTAAAAATCTTTTAACAAAATCGACTTAATCTTTTATAAATCATTTGTACCACCAAAGATTAGCGTTGTCATTAGGTAAGAGAGTTATCAAGAAGGTAAAGAAGCCAGTGCAGAAGGTTCCCGAACAGCGGGCGCGTTGTCACCAGACGGGCAAAGTGCGCACACGGTCAGACAGACCGACCCAATTATCTATTTATAACAAATAATCAATTTACAGAAAGGAAAATTTTGTTTAGTTGGCGATCGCGAAATTATTATAATAGAATAGATATTAAAATTAAATTCTTTCTTCTTCTTAGAGTGATCTTGTGTGAAGGTTTTCAGCCAATTCAGTACAACTATTTTCTGATGATGGACAGTCAAACTTCCTTTGCTAAGATGATTAATGGATTCAGGCGTTACTTTGCGGAAATCCATTACTATGTAGATAGTTAGGATTTTTACTTAGCTAACATTCGCGACAAGCAAACAAAAACAGAAAAATAATAATGTGCGTTTTCTACTGGAAGATGTGGACTTACAGGGAACTTAAACTAAATCTTAAAGAAAAAACCGGCCGTCAGCAACTCTCCACCTCCACTACCACTACCACTACCACTATCAACAACACCAAACACACACTACCACTTTTCCACCTTGCTCACGACACGTGTTTCGCCTCAATATGAGGCATCATCAGGTATAGTAGATTCTACAGAAGACAACCCTTAAGTGATTCACTTAAGTAAAAGTCCTAAGGGTCCACGTTCTTTTGCTAAGTTACTAATTACGTACCGAGAAACGGCCGTCAGCAAATTCTTCAACAAAAACGAAAAAAATTCTCTTATATAATATTTCTTTTGAATAAATATTTTTATAAGAATTTCTTTATCTGATTCTTTTCTCATTCTGGGTTGTAGTCTGAGTCAAGGTCAGTCAAGTCAACAAAATGGAAAATGAAACATGTGAATAAATAGTGAGAGAGATGGAAAATGTGTATTTGAGAGAGAGAGAAAGTGTGTGTGAGAGAGATATATATTGTATATTATATATTATTTAGTTTTGTATATACATGTGGTATATACAAAACTAAATAATAAAATAGGAATTGACTTTAATTTTTTTTATTACTTGTTTTTTATTTAAAAGAAAAAGACTTTTATGACTCTGACGACATTTTATAATTTGGAATATTTCGAGCCGCGGTAGGCCCTGATAATGTTTATGCTAATTAGCACCAGACAGACTAATTAGTGATGTACCGCTTCTCGCAATTGCCTACTTACGATATAATTCATGTTTATCTCCGCTCCGTCTGGTGTAACAGTGACCATTACGTGCATCATGGAATAGGACTAGGTATTTGAAAGATTTTGAAAGGCACAACGATTGAGGTGGGAAGGTCATATCGAGAGGATGCCAGACTTTAGAGCCGCTAAAGTCGAATTGGATACCCCAACATAAAAGACCGCGTGGTAGATCCAAGAAACCATAGAAGTAATACATAGAGGAATACCTACCTACTTAAACTAGGAGAAAGAAGACCAACTGGTGAAGAGTTGCCCGCAATGAAGAACGCTGGAGACGATTTGTAGAAGAGGCCAAAACAAGGTATAGAGCAAAAGGATGGCAAAGTATATATAGTGCCAAGGGATGATGTTCAATCACGTTCATCATCATCATCATCAAGGCATTACAGCCGCGAGTGGGACTTAGCCTGGTTCAGTAAATTTTTCCAGTCGGATCTCAGTTTGGCTTTTTATCTCCAGACCCTCACACCGATTGTCTTTAAGTCATCGTCGAATCCATCTAGCATTCTGACCTTAAGCCTTCCGCGGCTTCTACGACCGTCTTGTTTGCCGTTGAGTAGGCGTTTGGGTACTCTAGCCTCGTCCATCCGTATTACGTGCCCGGTCCAACGAAGGCGTCCAATTCTTATGGTTTTGATGACGTTCAGCTCATTGAAAAGCTCATAAAGCTTAAGTTGAATCACGTTAGGTTATTTTATTTTCTATGTTTGGAGTTGGACATAAGTTGTCTCCAAAAGTCCGCACTAAGATGAAAGTGTGAAGACCCCTACAATTAAACAGGACCTACATGCGTGCAGGGTTCAACGCTTGCATCGTCTAGACGTCTAGGTTATGCAACCTCCATAAATTAACACTATCTATTGGTCGTTTATACTCACAAACAAATATAACGCTAGATGTTAATATAATAAGATATTTTTCATCGACGACCGATTGGCTCAGTGGCGGAGCCCTCCGCCCGCGGAGTCAACGGACGTGGGTTCGATCCCCGCATCGGAATAAATATATATATGGATTTATAAATATTTATTCCGAGTTTGGTAATCCCCCTTATCCGCATTTCCTTTCCTGCCCTTTCCTTTCTTCTCTATCCCTGCCCTTCCTCTCCGCCAATCTACGGTTTGCCGTGCCAAGAGATGAGTGGCTAAGGGCGATCTTAGTCGCAGGCGTGCCGACCGTTCCGGGATCGGGCTCTCCCGGGTACTATGGTGCCTTACCTCAGCATGCAGGGCTCTGCTGGGGCTGACCTCCATCCTCCCTTGCGGCTCCTGGGATTCACTAAAGCGAATTTAATATACCTAATTTGCTGATAATGACGGCGACGTGGTTCGCCACCCATGTCCCGATTCTCATGAGGGCGAGAAGCGACCAATAGAGAGCCGTTTCACTGCGATGAATGGTAGTGGATTGGGCTCTGTGGTCTCTGCCAACCCCTGAATAGGCGTGAATATATAAAAAAAAATTTCATCGTTAGTAAAAATAGGATTATAATTATCAGCGGTTCGGATTTTTTGACGTGAAACATCTTATCGCGGGGTATGGGAGTAAAATAATAGACCGAAACGTCATCTCGATTCAGGCTACGCTCCCGTCCACTCGACTCTATACAGTATACAGGGTTACTTACACGTGGCTTTTAACATACGGTAGAGACCGAGCGGTCGTCAGTGTTTCACATCTACCAAGCGGCCTAAGACGTATCATTTTTTTACATATATCCTACTACGGGCTTGACTTGGCAGGGTAACGACGACTTCGTAAGCGGCAACCTCGCCACTGAGCCAATTGGTCATCTACTTTGGATATAGGAGACTAAACCTTCCCCAGGCGGCAATCTAAGGAGATGTCGATTTCATATGTTTAAAAAAAATGTTTTGTTAGCGACTAGTATCAAAGACGCATCGTACTATATACCTGTAGGTTGAGAGCAAAAGTTTCAGTAAACTTAAAATAACTAAAACCTACCTGCGTTCAACAATGAATCAAGTTTATCTCGCCTCGTGACTATAGCTGATATAAATAAAGCTGTTTATAAGACTAACTTTGAGGGGGTAATAGACACTTTCGCGAAAAAAAGGGTCTAAGTGTAAAGCTAAAGTAAGATTAAAGAGTGAAATCATTGTGAAACCAGCGGTGTTTCCAAACCAACAAAGATATTAGAATACCTCAAAAAAAAACAAGCCTACTTATTTCTCAAACACCGGCATCGGTATATCTATGCTATATCTATGGCACTGCGTATGTCTATGGGCGGCGTTGATTGTTTTCCATGAGGTGACACGCCTGCTCGTTTACCTTCCTATCCCATAAAAAAATTAAAATGGAAACTCACAAATATATAAGAAATTGTAGATATAAATTAGGTAAATGAGTTACTAGTGACTTGCTTTTACAATTTACTCATGTACGCTGACCTACTAAATTACAAAAGCATTTTGATTTCTGAATAAATTTACTTATCATCGTGTGTAGTGTACCGCAGACAAAATGTGAATTCTATTCTATCGGTGTTCATATTATAAAAAGAGATAGCTATATAGTGAAAACAATTCATGAAAATTCTGCTGAATTTACTGACTTTCATTTTCTTCAGGCGTGGCATACAATTCGGGACACGTATTGCAGTCATTTTAATTTTGTGTGGATATGGTACGTACGTGCAGATCGTTTGTTTTTCGAGTTGAGATAATATTTTGAAAATATTGCAAATTAATTTAGTTAGCTTCTAGTGGTAAAGCCATGGTTTCACTTATAGATGGATTCGAATGAGGAAGTGAGATAGAAAATATGGTCCTTAAGTACTAACATTTTGCTGTATTATCGTCTTTCATATGGTGAGAACAGAAATCCAGAAAACCATTTCCTTTCCCCGTTCTTTCTGTCCTTCCCCCATCATATTACTCCCTTCTTTCCTTAATAATATTCACATCCTTAAGGTAGATAACAAACTACAGTGCCATTAATATAACAGATATCTAAGAGCGGTGCGGTTGTTTATGATAAGGTGAATCGCTTGCTCACTTTCCTTTGCGTCTATTTCTTAAAAAAAAAATCAGAAATATCTCTGTTAACATGAGAAAATTCAACGACATTCTTTCTCTGCCCTTGTTTTAAGTAATTCATTTTCAAAATTTAATAGTTATTGATATTTTTTAATTGGATGAAGCAATTGTTCCTGTTACATATATTCAAGTCATTTAAGATTTATAATAAGCGAGTTTAGATAAAAATGTCAGATTCACTGACCACAATACTTATCGCTCGATCAAGAGCACCGATTGATGAAGCTGGCGTTCGCTTATGGAACCATTTCGAGCAAAATAGTACTAGATGTACAAATATTCTTAAACAATCTAAAGAAGATACTAAGGAAAAAAATAACGATACAAATTCGATTAGATCGGTTCAAGATAAATCAACAAGTACTAGTTTTATGGATGCGGAAACTGAATTGGAAATAGAAACAAACACTACAGCAGGTGAAACAATGAAAGAAGAAAACCCAAAGGATATAGTACTTAGAAAATGGAAGGAACGCAAAGCCGAAGCTAAACACGAACTGGCAAGAAAAGCGGTCATTAATTCACTGAAAGAAAAATTTAGGGGTATTAAACGGCATGGGAATTTAAACGCTTTTGAGTATGAGAATAAAGGTTATATTCAGAAAAGTTTACCGTCGATTGTAATAACTGAAGATGTCGAAGACACGTCAAATTTGAATGTAAATCGCGATCCTACTGAACAATCCAATCTTGATCGTGATGTGTGTAATATTAAAGTTGAGAATGCAAATGCAGTAGATGAGGTCGTCTGTCACGCGAGAAAACTTCAGATGGGGCCAGGTGGTGAACTGGCACAGTGGAGGCTCGCTCCTCACGGCAGTAGGGCGGCGGGTGCGGAGGGCGGAATACGCGGGTTACTGAGGGCAGACATGCCGGTAAGTTTTTTCTCTTACGATATTTTACTATCACATTAGTTTTTGCAGTCCTAAAATGCCAGTAAAAGTAAGCAAACGCATTTCCTTTGATACTCTTCTAAATCTTATTTATGAAGTGTAACTATTTTTATTAAGGAATAAACACTGTACGTTTGAATATAAAGTATTAATAACACAACACACAATAAATAATAATTTATTTATGTTTCTTATAAAATATACAATGTTGTTTATGTCAGTAAAAAAATATTTAATATTATCTATTGTACAACACTGAATGACAGGTAATGCACAGATTATAGAACAACCGATTAAGTTCATGACACCCCAAATTTTGCATAGAAGTCCCTTATGTAGTACAAATGAGCACCTATAAACTATTTTTAAAATTACATTCCTTAGGGAGTATAATAGAGGATGAATAAAAAACCCAACATTGGTACCTGCGTATATTAAAGGTAAATAATAAATGTTTATGGCTAATCATAACGCTAATCAGACAATGACTAAAATACTGAATTATCTTTTTCTAATCATTTTGTTTATATAGACAACAAAAAAAAATGATGAAAATGAAGTTCGTTCACAGATACTTATTTATTCAATAAGAAACATAAACAATAAGTATTGTATTATCTATAGTTTGCAGTAGTCCACTGATGGATATATTTTCTCTTATCCAATATAACGATAGGTTTTTCGATATTATTGGAGAAGAATTCGAATGGAGTTTCTTCGTGAGCATAGAAAAATTTTATACATTGTACATATAACATGTTTTTGTCTTTTGAAGTCTTTCGTCTTCAATCTCCGAAATGTGGGCAACGAAAAGACTTGAAGATATCTTATAAATAATAGTCAAGCTTACATAATGGCTAAGTAGGTCGTTGCCCCCAAACAATCAATGGAAAATTATAACCAGTAATGCGTTGGAGCTATATCGCGCTGATAAAAAACAAAACTAAATATGAAAGCAATCAATGCAATATATAATTTATTTCCCGGTAATACGATCGGGTACCGCGTATAAATAAGTTGGATGCGTTCTTGAACATGAACTGAATTTCCTTTGGGCGTGATACGGTCAACGGATGCTGCTGCATTCCTATTTTGGTATTATAACAAATACTGCGTTCGTTGTTATTGGTAAAGGAATAAAATTACGAACGGCCAAGGATTTCTATAGGTACCCTTTAAGCAGGATGTAGGGTTTCGTGGTTGATTTTCATTACCTGGACTTAAACTCGTTGGAGATGATTTCTTCGATTGACTATATTTTGAAGTCGCTTATTCTTAAACTGGGGAGTGAGTGGGAGATTTCTCGTGGGATTGGCCGTCTCTCAGAAGAATTAATGTGTAGTGCTATATATGTATTGTATATAATATACATATATGTCACTCCACGCTAATTTTCCAGTACACATTAACTCATCGTCAATTCTTCTGAGGAACGGCAACTCTCACGAGAAATTTGCTGCCCTCTCCAAACGATTCTGGGATGAGCAACTTCATAACATAGCCAACGATCGGGTAAGCTATCTCCCATAAATTGTTCTAGGCGACGGGAGAATTTATAGAGATCGATATGTGCAGGTATCAACGATGTGGAATGATCTCCATTACTTGGCTTCCGCTCAAGGAGTGATGGTTTCCCCGATCCTTTTGTCACCACTTCAAAGTGCAGATAAAGCCTTTTAGATGACCTCTTTGAAAACTTTATGAGTCAGACGGGCTACAAGTTTTCAAAAAGCATGATACAGATGGAATCGATTCCACCTGTATCACGCTTATTTTAAAGTCTTAACATTCCGTGTCGTCATGTGGTCTAATTATTGAGGAGAGTGACAGCTGCCATATGTATCGACTTGGCAACGGGTAGGGCCATTAAAGCTTTCTAGGTATTACTGAACCCAGATCCCTCTTATTTCAATTTAATAATACTACAGAATAAAGTTATCAATCTAAATATATACAAAAGTAGTAATATACAGAAACATAGAAAAGAAGACATTTGGAGGCTGGTTTTCTTTTGCATTTTTTCTAATATTAAATCCAGCTACCTTACGCAGATCATTGCTCTATCTAGTCGGGTTTACTGTTTAAACTGAGATGTGGGCTCCACTTCATCATTAATCTATTCTAACGCATGTCAGTTTTTAGACAATGGCAAGAATAGTGGCAAAGGCAGGAATAGTGGTAGAGCCACTCTGCCGTGAAATACTTTGTCAAGAATGGCATACTATTTGTTTCTAGCATTAATGGGCCGGCTTGCCCGGGAAAATACCACACTCCCGCAGAAAACCGGCGTCGAGTGTTAGCTTAGCTACCGCGCTTCGTCCGGTGAGCGGTTGAGTTCCGGAGGCCCAATTACCCTCCCCCTCCTCCCTCCTATAATGACACTTTTTTTAAAGGAAGGCAACGCTTCTGCACTGCCTATGGCATTGCGGATGTTTATGGTCCGCGTTGATTGCTTTCCATCAAGTGACACCCCTGCTCGTTTGCCTTTTTATCCCATAAAAAAAGGCAAACTTATTCAGCCCATTGCTACTTCAGTTTGCCAACTCGAAGAGCTATGCATATACTGTGTTTTCATATTAAAGTAATTGGCCTTCGACTTGGATCCGATCACATTATCATATTAATTTAAATAAAATTTAATATCCACATATATAATATATTATAGTCATAAAAAAGGTGTGATAAATTATTGCTTATTTATCTCAATTCGCACGCGGTATCCACAAGACTATACTGGACTATGGACTCGTGATAAGGTTATTAAAAAATGTTGTTTAAACTATTCTCGGTTTTATTGTTGCTAGGTAGTAAGTAGGTACCTACTGTAATATTATAAAATTACCTATTATAATTATATGTACATCAACATTTAAATAAATCTGATGAAAGCATGCAAGATTCATATTTTTCATACAGTTAATTAAAGCTTTATAACTAACGAAAGATTTCCTGGAACAAGTTTTTGTTATAAACATGTCAAAATCCCATCGATAGCGTGTCACCAGGCCGCCGCCGCAGGCCGGATAAGACCACCCTGTGTAAATAAACATTTATTATAATCAATTATTGTATAACTCTTGGTTTACAATAAATAATATATCTATCTAAAATATAAATGTCAATTTTTATATAAGAGACAGGAAGACGAGTAAGCTTGAGACTTGAGAGGAATCATTCACCGTCACCTAAGACTATAGTGGTATAGTAAGTTTTTAATATCATATATTATTATAGTAACATCCATACACATTATAGTAACAGTGCGACAATCTACGCAGGGCGGCTGGCAGAAACTGGATGCGTGAAGCCGTAGATCGGGCAAGGTGGCGCTTCTTCGGGAAGGCCTGTCTAGCTGTAGCGGGCTGATGATGATGATAGTAAAAATTATATTAAAAACTATATCACGGTGAACAGTGGTGCCTTCAAACTCGTTTTGGGATTGATCTAGATCTAAGTATAGCGCCAATCTATCTATCGCCACTAATATCTTCATTTAATGTGGAATTTGCTGTGAATGAGTATGGGATATCTTATTAATAATATAGTCTCTTGTCCAGGGCACTTCAGTATCAGCTTCTTCCTCTTGACCGCATACAACGTCGGGCTGCTCCTATCGACGATGACCAAGATGTCACCGAGCGGTTAGATTCCTTGGCATTGCGGAGAGATATTTCATCTCTCAGTATCTTTTACCGATTTTTTGTGGCCCACTCAATCCCTCCGATGCCAGGTAATCCCGAGGTTAAAAAACAACTTTGTTTTGAGTGGAACGCACCGCCTTCGAGTTTTTTTATTGCAGTTCGATTATAGGTGTGTAGTTGATTGAAAAAGTCCATAGAAGTTTTGATAGAATAGCCACCATTTTATCAAGATGTAACATGACAAGCTGACCAGTATACATTTCAAGAGATTTAATATTGTTGTATTTTACTTGACACTGGCATAATAGTTATAACTAATTGCCATTAAAAAAAAAAGAAAAAACTCGTAAGTCTTACACGGTTAATTGAATTACTTTTTTTTTAATTAAAATCGTAAAATTTGAAGAAATATAACTTTTGTAAATTTATTGTATATATATATATATATATATATATATATATATATATATATATATATACATATATATATATATATTTTTTTTTTTTCACTAAATAGAACTTATTTAGTGAATGAACAAAAAAAATATTAAAATGCCTATAAGATGTTATTATTATAGTCAATAACTCTTGGCATATTTACTCGTTAGGGATCAATGAAATTATCAATAACCAATTCCATCTAATAAGTGTGAACAAACAAGTGAAATGACAATTAGCGACGATGATCCAGTAAACATTAGCACTGTCAACTGATAAGTGCGGTGTTATTACATACAGCGGTAATTGGTTGTATTCGATTAACTGGCGATTTTAACTTTGCTCTCTGGCCTGAAACGATCGGCGCCACGGCTCGAATGCGTGTTGTTAAGGGCAAGCTTGTTTCATTATTAATTTATAAACACATTTTATAAACGAGGGCGAGAAGCGACTAACGTAGAACCGTTTCGCTACGATGAATGTGAGAGGAAGGATGGATGAAAAGATGGATAAGTGGGATCGTAGCGGATGAAAATCTGTGGTCTTTGCCTCCTACCCCTACGGGAAACAGGCGTGACAATATGTATGTATGTATTAAAAAATATGGAGGAAGACGAAGGAAGGCTAATGAGTCCATTGATTATTTAATATTTCTTATAGGATATGAAAGGAAACAAGCAAGTGTGTTGCCTGATTGAAAATAATGAACACCAGCTATAGATATATGTAATACTAAAACTACATACGTTTCCTTATCTTTTATACGAGCGTAATTCTGCAAATGCAAGTACTATATGAACTCGTACTATTGGTGTGAAGATTCACTTCGAATTTATTTTAGGATAGACCAGTAAAATATTTGTCATTACACTATGAACATTTAAAATGATTCGTCACTTAACGCAACTCACGCGTGCATCATGCGTCAATTTATCTGCCATCCACCGCTCCGGCACACGGAACTGACCTACGATAAGAACTGGTAATCATCGTGAGATTAACATGAAAAAAAAATACTATCGAAACATAAACATCGAATATATCGAAATAACAAAATCGAAATCTATTGAATTATATTCGATTTTTCTATTTCGATATTTTCCGGGCGACGTTATCGAAAGAATGTGTTATTAAAATGATTTTTTTTTATGAATTTCGAGCAATTGAATCACCTTATCATATCTCGATACCTTACGATAAGCAACAACTGCAGCCCATGAACATTTGCACTACTAAAGATATATTAATAATGGGACGGAAGAAGAATTTCATGGGAGGAGAATAAAATATTAATTAGAGGGAGAAAAGTAAGAATAAAGGAAGTGGAAAGGAATTGGGCTTTCAGATCGCTATACTTACTGTATAAAACCTTATAAGATAGTACAATACTACTACTTAATCATGATATTCTGTGCGGGTGTGCTACTTCCTCAGTTCAGCCGGTCTAATCAAGCTTCTGCTTTTCCTGAGTCTTTGTATATTTTCATATCTATATTGTAAGCTTTTAATGGGCTTTTAGCTTTTAATAGTTTTTTTCACAGCCCATATATGTCCCACTTTTGAACACGGGCCTCCCCTGCCTAGAGGAATGGACATTAACCCGCCACGCTTGTTAAATGCCTATTGTCGAGGACCAGTCTTGGAATAAATATTTGTAGGCCATACATATATAATATTTATTCCGATCCGGGTATTATCCCACTGCGCCAATTTGTCGTCAGTTTTAATATTTGACGTGTTATAATTCCAATATTTGGGCTTTTATTGTTAAGAATTCTATGTGACATTGGCGAAATCATCCGTGCTATTTTGGCACTATTGAAAACCATTAATTCAAATGAATGAACCAATATTGTTAAGAAATTTAATATTATATTAATTTAGATTTTTTTATATGTTAATGTATTTGACACCAATCGCATATTAACGATCCAAATGTCACAGTGTGTTATTTTATAAAAGGCGTAGGTAAAACTGCATTCAGGTCACCTGATAATAAGTAATCAACCAAATCTGTATACCTAATTAAGGGCACTGCAGATTCGTTGCACACATTACGGTAGGATGTCAATAACGCGAGGCAAAGAAGGCAAGTAAAAAAATAAAATGTAGTTGTGACTCGCCTCTAACTCCAAACAAAATGTATTAGTAAAGCTACAACTAAGAAGTTGGTCGAAGATGTCGGCTTTCAAAAAATTCCAAAAAAAAAAAAAACAAAAAAATTGACATTTATAATGCATTGCACCGCGACTATATAAAAGGATTTTGATGATAAACCGATCTGTACTTATACGAGGAATATCTTCAGACTTTGTTCTTCGTTTTCCCTAATGATTCATTATCAGTGCGGATCAAACTAAGAAGTTGGTCGAAGATGTAGGCTTTCAAAAAAGAACAAAATATTTGACTTTTATAATGCATTGCACCGCGACTATATAAAATTTGAGAGATTGATTTTGATGAGAAAGCGATGTGTAATTATACGAGGAATATCTTCAGACTTTGTTCTTCATTTTCCCTAATGATTCATTATCAGTGTGAGCGTAATTGCAACATAATAGGTTGTTATTGAATGTAGGGACTCCCAGACACAATGAAAGTAGATAATTGTAGCTGTAATCTTGAACAGTAGTTTGGAACAGTGGTTAAGATACTCAAAACTAGCCCGCACATAACTCGAAGGCCACGCATCTTTAATGTCTGTGATTTTAACAGGCATCGTTGATAGCTTTCCATTAGACGACTCACTCACTCGTTTGCTTCTCTATTAATTAAAAAATCAAATAAGAGGTCAATGGTTCTGGGTTTAAATTGCAGCCAAGACAATTTATTTTATTGACTAAAAATTAATTTACGGTTCCATTGGCGTAATTTGATTTCCTTACAAAAACAGCAGCTGAAGCGTCAATTCCAGTATCTGGTACATAACTGCCCAATCAAGCATGAACTGAGTTGTAATTTTCATAATTACAAACACTTTCTCGAATAATTTATTTTTTCATAATTACAAACAAACTTTCTCCAGTAATTTGGGATACATATCGAAAACAAAACAAAAAGTAGGGGACTTTTTATTTCTCTAGTAAGTTATTACTTTATATAATTGATTTCGCATTGATAGGTTTAGATTGAAGGGTTCTTCACACATACTTTTTGACCCAAAAACTCTTTGTTCAGTCAATTTAAATTTTACCTATTTTCAGACATGCAACATTGAAAGAAAATTTCACAAAATAACTTTCTTTATGTTAGGCTCTTGAATGTTGTAAATAGGTATACTAAAATCATTATTAAGGTTAAAAATTATATGGACAGTCAAAAGTTTTACTTAGCTAAGATCCGCGACAAGCAAAACAATAACAGAAAATTAATAATGTGTGCTTTTCTGTTGGGTTAAGTGGATTTATTTGGAACTTAAACCAAAAACTTACCGAAAATCGGCCATCAATTCTCCACCCACCAACCACTATACACAACACCAAACACACATTATCACTTTTCCATCTTGTAAACGACACGTGTTTGCCCCAACACGAGACATCTTCAGGTATAGTAGACTCTACGGAAGACAACCGAAAAGTGTTTAGTGTTGTGTATAGTGGTTGGTGGGTGGAGAATTGATGGCCGATTTTCGGTAAGTTTTTGGTTTAAGTTCCAAATAAATCCACTTAACCCAACAGAAAAGCACACATTATTAATTTACTGTTATTGTTTTGCTTGTCGCAGATCTTAGCTAAGTAAAACTTTTGACTGTCATATAGTGATGGATTTCCGCAAAGTAACGCCTGACTCCATTAATAAGGTTAAAAATTATTAAGAGAAAAATATGAAAATATCAGTTTCACCTGTGTGATGTGCTTGGCTCTCTGATCACCAATCATTCACAACTCGTTACAATTATGAACAATTTCAAAAGATAAAAATAATATCTTGGGAAGAACTAGTAAACTAAATAATAATATTCATGAAAACATATTAAATGTATCAAAATAAAATAAATCACAATGATACTTAAAAGTTTTTTTTTTCCTTTGTTATAGTATTTATTTTATTGGTTGCTTTGTTATAATATAATAGAAAATACAAAAGTACTTTAACCTTAATAGCACGACTACTCTTACCCATCTGATTACGATCTAACTAAAATAAAAACTATCCGTTTAATTTTTAACCCTTTGGATAAAACATGAATTCAACAATTCGAGTAATCGAGAACACCAATTGTCGGCGAATTGGGATCGGGGATAAGCACCAGTTGGCACAATCGATATTGAGACGACTCCCCTTTTTTAAAAAGGTAGATTCGGCAAACATTGCTTACGCGTAATACACCCTATGCGAAGTTTTCATCCTTATAACAACGCAATAAGGCCTTTCAAAAAATAAGATATTTTTGGTTTCGGTAAGGTTATCTTTGTAAAAGAAAATCAAGATGGCGGCTTTGACAGTTAACATAAAAGTCAATTTATGATCGGAAAGTTTGCGAGTCCGCCTGTTTTCACGAATACAGAAGCGTTTTGACTTAAAGAGTTATTTCTATTCATGACATTCTTTCGTAAATCTTCTGCGTATTCATGTAACCTTATCAACATGTGACCCACCGACCTAAGTTCTTCGTACTAGTCAATGTAGTAATTTCCAATATCTTTGATCCCATCCCATCCTTCAATTCTCTATAAGACTTGATCTGTGCTCTTTATAATATTTATTTTATTAAATTTACATCTATAGCATGTTCTTTTTGAAAAAGATAATCCATATAAAAATTATTTTCGATTTGATTTTTAAAAAAGAATAAATACGATGAACGTTTGTATATAACAAAAATTGTATTAAAGTTTTAGAATCAATGAATGATATAATTCACTGTTACATTATAAATCGTAATACAAAAAAATCTTTAACACTCAACTATCGTTAGTGTAAGTTATATTTAATTTTACAAAACTTGAATCAATTTCTGAACATACAATTAATTTAAAGGTTTTTTTTAAAGAATAACTTCACCGGTAATTTCCTTGTTTATATATTTAAAATTTCTACTCGGTATTAGCACATTTTGTTGTCTTATTTAAGTTTTTTGTTTTTATCTATAGTTTTTGTCAAATTTTACAATATTCACTTATTACATTTAGTTTTATTAAAATCAATTATATACCATTCCACCGTATTATTAAGAGTTTTGTGTACTTTACTTCTTGTATTCATAAAAAAAAATTGTTTAATTGGTTATGCAATAAAACATATTACAATATCGCATACTAAATTTGCATAAAAAACTCCCCCACTTTTCTTAATTTCCCCACGGCAAGTAATATTTTCACATCGTCTCCATAATTTATCATTTAGTCGTAAATGATAAAACGTTAGGGGTGACCTAGTTCTTTGTTTACCATCAAATCGTCACGCAAGATCGGTAGGATCGCATAAACAATGTAATTTTGACAAAATCTATTTTGAATTATGAACTGAAGATGCAAAGATTATACAACGAAAATGTTCCATGTTGGTTACTAATAAAAATTGTTAGAAGAATAAATTTTCAAAACCAGTGGATCAGAGGAGGGGTGCAAAACGAATTATATAAAATCAATTAGAAACATGCATTTTTAAAATTAATATAACCTTAAACATAGTTCATCGATATCGAAATTTTATACAGACTCATATGTCGACTTCATTAAACTACGATAGACATATTTTACTATGAGTTATAAATTCTCAAGAACTTAAAGATAATTAAAAGACAAAAGAAAATATTATTTTGTACAAATTTAGATATTTTTTATGAATTTAATTTTGCTAGTTGCTGCTATTTAAGTTTTATTCTACAGTCTATGTTTAATTACTTTAAATATTTTTAATAAACTACAAGGGTAATGCAGATGCTTTGTCTGTCTTTGAAAAAGATTTAGGATGATAATAATGAAGACCAAGGGATGGGTCTTATCAACAATATATGTGTTCATTTGCCGTTGCCATTGTCTTTGATTGGAATTTTAATTTTGAAGTAAGTTTAATTCAAAATATATTTAATGACGCACAACGCGACATTGAATTACATGGTTTGCTAAGAATCGAAAAGAAAAGAGATTCCTCCCAAAGTGCTTTGATGTATACACAGATGTTTATTACCTTTTCGTAAAATATAACATGCGCCAATTACAAAATTGCATGCGAAAGATTTGCAACATTCTGATGTTTATGTTCAAAGTCCAAATCTAATCTTCTAAACGTCCCTCCACGTATGAAGGCCTGCAAAACTTATCTATTAAAAGCAAATGACGCAAACATGCCCTGCCTCTATCGAGAGCATCTTACGGTCGTTGACAGCAACTTTATCTTATCAAATATAATGTTGTTGATCCAAGTTTCAAATGCTTTCTTAAAACTTTTCTAGCAGAAAAGTATTAGAGAATGTTGTAATAAAAACGTTAAAATTACTTAATGGTTAATAAATTCAATATTCAGAATCATGTTGTCTTAAAATGTCATTTATTTTTATGCACTAAAGGCAAATTTTTTAATGTTACTTTCGCTTACTTTAGTGCGTCAACCTAATTTAGTGATGCGAAGAATTAATCTATTGAAGTAAGCCTTTATTATAATGATTTATACTTTGGTATGTTTCTATATTATATTAATTTTTTGGTAAATTTAGATAATTCTCGATTATGGCGATTATTTTTTCATTTTAAGCATATGTTGGTCATTGTTTTAATTAGATGGAGGAAAAAGATTTTAAAGGTCTATAAATACTAATTAAAATGAAATGTATGTACTATTGAAAATAATGAAAAATAGAAGGAATGTTTTTGCCTAATTCTTTATTTATTTATCAATATATAAAATTTCGTATGAAGTTGTATAAATTATTAGTACTATCATTGTTTTTTAAATACACTTGTTGTTGGCGAAATTCTCGTTAGTTACGCCATAAAAAATTTAAAAAAATAGACTCGATTGTCAATGTCAATAAATTGTTTACGATGTGGATATATAAACAAAGAATTGAATCGACGATGTTTTTGCCATGAAAGTAATTGAATTAAATTATTTTATTGTTGTTTGTTTGCTCATTACATTTGGATAACTTTTTCTTTGATTGATGATATTTATTTAATTGAAAATATCTTTTCTTCCCTTTCGTTATAAAAATTGTTCAGTTCAAAATTTACAGAATTATTTCAAGTTAATATAAACAACTGAATTGAACTATTTCCCTTAGTAACTAGGTAGTCACTTGATTTTAATCTTTTATATTATAACAATCATGATGAAGTTTATCTTTATTTGTTTTGTTTTAGGTTCTTTTACTGCTATTTTTTGAAAAAATTCGCAAGATAGCGTAATAATAGATTAATAGAATCCTTCCAGCGGACAGCTTGACAATGTCTTTCTTTTTTAACCCAAAATTTGAATATAATTTTTCTGTTACTGTATATACTTTTGCTAAATTTACCATGTTTTATGAAATCTGTCTTTCACGATGCCAACCAAAGTACAGAATTAAACGTTGAAATATATAAAAATAAACATGAAATTTACACACATTCAAGTGCTACCTAAGTGCATCACTATGTCCTATGATAAGAAAAAGAGAAAAAAAAATTACAAGGCCTATTAATAGAAGATTAGGAATGATTGAAAATTAAATTTGATTGGGCGAGTCTTTAATATTTGAGCAAAGATCTGATGACTATGTTTTTAATATTTTGTCATATGGAAAAATCACAAAACAAGTGCTATGAGAACTCGCATTATGTATCTAGAGGCAATTCAACTGTACAAAGTCTAATTTTAATGTTTACTACATCAAATAGTTCAATTACTTGGTAAGCAGAAAGACCATTTTTATTTTTGTAATAAATTTGTTATGATTAAATAAAAAATGTTAGTAGATGTAAGATATTGTAGTGTGCTCAGGAACTTTATTATTACAATTTACCTTTAAGGAAAGTGTCATTATGGCAAGGGGAGGGGGAGGGATTGGGGCCTCTGGAACTCAACTGCTCATCGTATGAAGTGTGGTAGCTAAGCTACCATTGAGATGCCAGTTTTGTATCACACTGCATTACTCTATTCATATTTTGTTTCGTTAGGGTCCAGATAAGACAGCGTGCACCATATTTGCTTACACATTCAAGGATGCTGAAGCCATGCAGCTCACATGTTACTGTAGTTGACCAGGGTAACAAAATATCATCACTTAATTTGAATTAGTTGTGTTGGCAGCTGTGATAGTGAATTAATGCTTGCAAGTAACAAATTTGAATATCCTGTTTTCAAAAAATTGTATCTGTTTATATCAGCTAATCTTGAAACAACCAAACTAATTTGAAAGTACTAAAAATATGTAAACTCTTTTATGTAAAGTAAAAAGCACAGTCAGAATTGTGGGAAAATATCTGCAAAGAGATAAGAATGAAATTGTTTTAATAAAGAAAACAATTAGTTGTTTATATATTGTGTCATTTAACTTTGATTATCTAAGTATTAAAACCTTGAACTGTACCTAGAGTTGATATTATTCGGAGTAACAGTAAATTTTAACTGAGAAAGAATTAGAAAAATTAGTGTATTTTACTAGAACTCTTGTTAACCATTCCAACTGAACAAATAATACTTGTGCTAGGATATGGTTCACATCAATAGTCCAGTGGAAGATACAAAGTCACGACATTCAGATCGTATGGCCGAGGCTTACTAATTGAGCCATTGCTGTTTAAGTATGATTTGTATATTGTCACCGGATCACACCCCTAATATATAGATATTTTTTTGTGGTGGTACCTCAAAAGTAAAGTCCATGAAACAAACCTGCCATCCATCTCAGTACTAAAAGAAAATATCGTTCGTGAGGTTAACGGCATTCCGATGTCGCTACTTCAGCGAGTGGCACATAATACTGTAGCTAGAATCCAACAGTGTGCCTGACGTGGTGGTCAACATTTAAACGGAATAATTAAAAAATAAATAAAACCCGGACTACTCTTAATCCTAAAAATTTTGAATTTTATTTAGAAATAGAAAAAACTTTATTTGACACCTTTTATTTTACAATAACTAAAATACAATCACCACCACACCAAATCAAAACCTCAATAATATTATAATATACAAATAAATAAAGAAAACAAAAAGAAACATAATTTTAATCTAACAAGTGTCATAAAATAGTTCTTGCTCAGCATATGCCAGGCATTCTTATGGAGCACCTGGCGCTGGTTTTCAGCAAGAACCAATGTGGACAGATCGCGGACCACAGGGACGACATTCATACTGACATACACCCATACATACACATTTATCCACATATATACTACTACTCATACTCATTTATTTTGCCGCGCTCGTCCAAGGTGGATTGGCAAGACACCCAGATATCGGAATAAACACCTGTACTGTGGGGTCATACATTTATTTATCTCCGAAACTTTTGACTTCAAAAACGTTAGATTAAGCCAATTAGACATCCATTTCCAATAGCATTGACACAACTATGAGATTAAATAGTGCCCTTCGATAGGTGCACAATGAGTATTGTAATAATCGTTATCACCTCACGAGTGAAATACAAGCAGAGGGTGATCGGTCGAGCGCGACGTTCTGAACTTAACCCACTAAATATCACAAAATCGTAAATTTCGTAATCAGTATACCAACCCCTCTCCGAGGCATCACACCTGTGTAGTTAACATATTTTTTTCTACTATGTGTATAATAGAAAAAAGGCAATGTATCGATCACACAAGTTGCTTCTATAATGCGTTAGGCGTTGAGCAAAGTGAAATGTGCGTCTCAACTTAAGGGGACAACGATAAACAGTTTGTATTCATGTATTTTTAGAGGTGAGAGATAATAAAAATTAGATTTATATCTTGCAGACTACGTAAACTGTGACTTTAGAAGTAAAAGTTGTCAATAATTTTATTTTTAAGTTACAGTTTACGTAGGCTGTAACAAGGCTGACTTTAAAGTAAATTTTTTTAAAAATTTGACTTTAAATTAGTCACAGTTCACGTAAAATTTTTCAATATTATTTTAAACGCAGTGACAGCTTAAAAACGATATTGAAAAATTTTGCTTTAAGTTAGTGACATTTGTGTTTATGTGGGTTGTAAGGGTTATTCACCATTCCCACACATGCCCTAAGTCTCCCCATCCCCCCAATTCAGGAATATTGCCGTACAGCCATCGATAGCTACGGTGGACGTTCGTATAAAAATATTGAGCTTTCGTAATTTAGAATAGACGTAGGTATGTCATGCTTGCATAAAGGTCTTTGTATGCGGTGGCATCGTGTGACAGATCGTCTAATTACCTTTAAAATGGTTGGGGGAGGGGGGGGGGAGGGGGGGGGGATGGCTGCCACATGCGTCAACCTGTGATAGATGCTATTAAGAAAAATACAAAAATGAAGATACCTGTGGAGTTTCTTTCGCCGTTTCTTTTCTGTCCAGGATAACCAAATTAGCAGTGGTAGAGCTATGCTGCAGACGAATACTTTATCAAGAATGGCATATTGTCTGTAGCATGAATTGGATCACAATCCCGCAGAAAACCGGCATCTGAGTGGTAGCTTAGATACCGCGCTCCGTGCGGTGAGCGGTTGAGTTCCGGAGGCCTTATCCTCTCACTCCCATAATGACCTTTCCTTAAAGGCCGGCAACGCTTCTGCACTGCCAATGGCACTGCGGATGTTTATGGGCGGCGTTGATTGCTTTCCATCAGGTGACACGCCTGCTCGTTTGCCTTCTTATCCCATAAATATAAATCAAGCGTTTACCTCATTACTAAATGGCGGTAAAAGCTTGATTGTTTGCAGACAGACGTTTCCCAAATTAAATGTAATTTCTTATGTCGAAAATTAAGAATTTGCATTTTGACTTCGCTCACCGTTTGGCTACATTTTACATTGCTGGTGAAGGCACCTAACAGCTTGTAAGTAGATATGTAAATATTTTTCGTGCTAATATATACGTATAAGTAGTATGTTGCTAGGATACGAGATATCAATGACAAAATATACGAAAGGCGTTGCGTGTGGTGGCGATGTGAATCACCAGTGTCGCTTTTGTCTGTCTCTGTATTTGATTCTTATATTGTCGAAATAAATAGTATAATGAAAAAAAATCAGAAATTGAATAAGGCAATATTGTATTTGTAATGATCATGTATACATTACAATAGAAGAGTTTAATCACCCTTTCATTGAGAGTTAGGGTGTCCTACTTAGATGTACGAGAATTTAGTGCATAAAAAAATTACAACAAACAAAGGTGAAATTTTAAATATATTTCAAATTTTTATGAAAAAGGGAGGTAAAAGAGCTAGCGTATCTCCTGACGGAGAGCAATCAACGCACCCATGGATATCTAGACGCGCTGAACGTCCTAGGCATTGCAGAAGTATTTGTTGAAGGTCCCAATGTCGTATCGGTTTGGAAATACCGCTGAAGCTGGTTCCGCAAAGTGGTGGTGTAAGGAAAGAAGTTTCGGGAAAAACCCACTGTATCAGATCCCTACTGTACTGTACTGAAATAATATATATCCACCATATTTCTTATTCATCGACGGCAATTAGTTATACTCTTATAGCAATGTCATGTTGTTATAGTGTTGATAAAACAAACCCCAATGGTGTCAAAAGTCTATAGCAAGTTTTGCCAAAAATTTAGCAAAACTTGCTATTTTTGAAGCTGACCTCAAAGTCAAGTCTGTGTTTTTGCTTAAAGCGATGACTCTGCTACTGCCTTTTGTTGCGATGTGTTTTAAGAGTTGAAGGCGTTTTTCCTTCCTTTATTTTCCTCTTCCAGCCCTGTTATTAACATCTTAAGGTAGGCGACGCAATTGTAGAACACTTGGTTTTATAAATAATTGAACTATATTGATAGGGTCCCATCCAGGCGAGCTATTTAGGCTAAATAATAAAACTGTAAATAATAAGCGTTAGAAATACACACTAAACCGTCCGCGCTTCGTACGGTGAGCCGCCTGAGTTCCGGAGGCCCAACACCCTCCCCCTCCCACTCCCATAACGTCACTTTCCTTAAAGGTCGGCAACGCTTCTGCACTGCCAATGGTACTGCGGATGTTTATGGGCGGCGTTGATTGCTTTCCATCAGGTGACACGCCTGCTCGTTTGCCTTCCTATACCATAAAAAAAACTAGACGATGGTAGTTATATTTTATGTATATTAGACTTATGATATTCATCTGGTATTGGAGATTGTCCCGTGGAATATGAAACTGTTTGTCACATTACACTTGCTTGACTGTAAGTACAGTACGGGTGGTAATTAGATGCCTAGACCGATAGCCGTTCTCTACCACCCCAGGGAAGCCTACGCCGCTTGTTTGCGGTGAAACTCGGCGCGTTTTCGACGTTGTTTTATTAGAAAAAGAAGTGAAAACTGTTTCTTTCGTATTCCGCGTGTCTCCCGGCTTTTTCGTTTTGCACAGATAATCTCATACTTAATATAGTTTCGGTGCTTTTGCAATTGTGATGTCTGCGGAATTTAAATCGTCACGCCATTTGTACTTTGAAGTGAAACACAAAAGGAGAATTAAGAAGAAAGTGACTTTTCAGGTGTAATGTCGCTAGTTTTGTGGGTGTTTAATGTTTTGTTTGTAAAAAAATATATTGTTTATTTTAGTTGAACGCGAGAGAAGGGTTGACTACGCCTCGGAGTGCTAGAGCTCCAATCGGCAGGCGACCGCCTACAACACTTCCACATCAACGTGTCAAAAAGGAGGTAAAAAGTGTTGGCTGTTAGCAATACATTAAATAACTAGATGACTCGATGGACTTCGTTTCATCCACAATTTATATAATCATATCTGATTCATGAAAGTAGCTTTGTTACCTTCAGAAGGTACCAGAAAGTCCACCAGAGATGGATTCGCCGACGGGAAGCCTCGGCAGCGACCTGCGGCGGCAAAACGAGGAGCTACGCGCTCGCCTGGCTGGCGAGGCCGCGGACCACAAGCGGAGGCTCGACGCGTACCGACGGGCGCAGCAAGGGCAAGCTGCGTTAGTGTCACGGCTTCAGGCTAAGGTGATTTGTTTTCGTTTTTTATTTTCGGTCATATTAACAAAAGCATAGAGCTTATTTTACATTGTGCCAACTCATGAACGAAGACTTCATTATCATTTGAACGTCGAGGCAATCCAGCTCCTTGACAACACGCACTTATTAAGAAGACACAAGAGAACTAAGCCCTTTGAGTTAGTTTAGTGAATTCATAGTGTAGTAAAGTGAAATGAATATTTTAATAAGTGTAAAGAACACAGGAACATAGTGTCTTTCCCTTAATGGAGACTATAAGAAAAGTGTTAATGGACACATTCTTAATCGTACTCTACTTAGCAAATTGAGTTAAAAAACAAGTTACCCGTTAGACCATAGCTAGATTGTAATTATAATGACAAAATCTACAATAGAAGAAAGGAATTAATGGAGGTAGTATATGAGGGAAGAGAATTGTAGAGAAGAAGAAGGAAGAGGAGGGGGAAAAGGAGGGGTAAAAGTAGGGGAAAAGCAGTTGGACATCTGGATCTACTAATTCTAAAGATTTCACTTTACTTGTTATAAATACATACTCGTATATATAAATAAAATGAACACTGAAATGTATGTACGCGTATAACTTCCAAACGACTGCACCAAATTAGATAATTCTCTTTTTGTTGTGTTTGTTATTATCAAGAAAAAGGTTATTTAAAGATAGTTTTCAAAAAATTGTATGGAAAGTCGTAAAAAAAAAACAATTTTTCTCTTTTCTGTCATTTTAAATCGCAACATATTTCTTAGATGGCGTCATTACTATGATTAGCAATCACGGTAATGGCTCCATCTAAGAAATATGTTGCGATTTTAAATGACAGAATATGACAACAAAGCTATAATTAACAAAATAAATATCAGTATTGATAGATTGACATTCATTCATATTCATTTATCTATTCTTTTATATATATATATATATATATATATATATATATATATATATATATATATATATATATATATATATATATATATATATATATATATATATATATAAACTTTGTTTCTGTGCATAATGCTGTTCTTTTCTGTGAGGTTTGTCTCATACTTCATTAGATACACCACTCGCACAGAGCCGGGTCGAACAGCTATTATAGATAGCTAATATAGAAAAATGACAAATAGTAAATATCTACATCCTATCAAATACAATATTTATCTTGAGTGTGAGTTTGAGCTTGTCTCAGAGTGCTAGTCAGGTTGTCGAAGGTCGATTTTAAAATTGTCACAATAGTTAGCCAAATATGAAGGGATTCATTTACTTACTCCGCTGGCTCAGTGACCCGAAGTGGATCATGGCTTCTGAAACTCTTTCATCTTTCTCTGTCCTGCGCTAATTCTTGCCAATTGCTGACATGAAGTTCACGCAGATTAGCATCCACTCGATTGTTCCAGCGATATCTGGGTCGACCAACTGGCCTTCGACCATTTGGTCGACACAAATGTGCCCTCTTCATCTTCCCCCATACGCTCAAGGTGCCCGGGCTAACGAAGTCTATGCGCCTTGATTTCACCCATAATATTTGACTGGTCTTCTATTTTGGCGTTTTTTAAGGGATAGATAAACGCCGAAGGGATACACGGATGGTTTATTTATAATCCAAAATCTGCTTCGAATCTAGGTGCTTCAGTACAAACAGCGTTGCTCGGAACTGGAGCACCAGATGTTGGAGACGACGCCTCGAAGCGAACCGGCGACATACCGCCAGCCCAGCAAGCCAAGCATCGCGCTCCCGGCGCCGGCCGCTCTGCCCACTCCCTCCTCATCAGACACGCGAAGGGATGAAAGAATCAACGATTTGGAGACAGCTCTACGTCGGCTCGACGAAGAGAAGCGCAAGTTCGTGTTATGTATTCTTTTTTTTATAAGATAAGAAGGCAAACGAGCAGGCGTGTCACCTATCGACGAAAACAATCGACGCCGCCCCGTCGCGTCTCAGGTCCGTTTACGTACGTACTTAGTACGTAAGTACGTACGTAAACGGACCTGATACACGTTTAATTAACACGTTGCATGTACATACGTAATGTTCGCACGCTTGTTCGCCTCCCTATGCCATAAGTAAAATCGTATCTAATGTAAGATTATATTTTACGCAGGTGTGAAAAGTTGGTGACACAGAACAATTTACTGCGCGATCAACTGGAGGAGTCACATCAGCTAAACGAAGCCCTCACTAACGATCTTCAAAAGCTTACCAATGACTGGGAGACGTTACGCGATGAGATGGCTATCAAGGAAGACGAGTGGAAAGACGAAGAACAGGTAAGAACCAAATCATCTCAAAAAGATCTCTATTTCTATTTATAGATCTAGTGGTAGAGCCACGCTGCACACGAATAATATTTGTCAAGAATTTGCCAAGAATGGCATAATATTTGTCTGCAGCATAAATGGACCACACTCCCGCAGAAAACCGGCGTCTGAGTGGTAGCTTAGCTACTGCACTGTACACTAGCAACTCCTAATTTTTCGAAAACTATTGAACAAAAAAGTAATTTTCATTTAATTAACCCTAATCAGTCGTAAGTCACCTCTCACGTGACAACAGTACTTTGTCGCTGCGGTCGTAAGTCACGTGTTAGGTGACAAGATGAGACATATTGAATACTCGCTCTGTATGAAATGCAGGCACTATTGCCTTATTAGGTAAATATCCGTATCCATTGACATCTCCAGTTATATATCATTGCCTTTCCATATTATTTTTTAATATATTGAGCCCAAAAATTAATAAAGTCAATGAAAACTGTATCTGTAGCTACAACCTAGCGAAGAATCACCTATAAAAAGCTAGCGACCTATAAGGATTAAAATAAAACTATTTATAACAATGTTTTTATATTTATTTTATGATTTTAAACACTTATTAAAGTAATTTAACATTATTACACAATTAGTTTTATGAAAAATATCTTAACGTGGAAGTTTAAGTACCTTAATATTCAATAAATAATAAGTAAAGTAACAACAGATTTATTGCTTCTTAATGAAATGGGTGTGCCTGGTATTTCTTGTTGTAATTAATAGAGTCCGATCACAGACATCCAATCTACAATCACAGTCTCCCCCGACTAGGCTAAAAAGCCGTAAATGCTTCGTACGGTGCGCAAATGCTTTAGAAAAAAGCCCAGATGAAGAGTTGTGCGGTGGAAAACGAAACATCCTGTCCTCCCAATTTCGTATATCAGCAAGAGAAGCTTCCGCCTGGCAACGCAAACCGCAATGGCCCTCGTGGAAATCTCTTAACTGTACAGGTGGGCCGTTGTAGACAACATGTGCAAATGGGGCTTTACCGCACCGCATTGTGAGGGGTGTGATTGTGGGGTCGCAAGTCAGTCCATGGAGCATCTGCTCGACTGCTCACTGTACCCTAACCTGCACATTCCAAGATCTTAACGAGGCGAATGCTGCTGCTAATGCAGTGGCGAATTATTGAGCCGGAAAAATATAGAAGAATTAATAGGAATCGATTTTTGGCCCTAGTCGACCCCCAAAATCAGTTTTTGTTTATACCTCTGGAAAACCGATTTCAACCACTTTGGAAATCTCTGTAGAAGATGTTTACTATCGCGTTAGCCTCTTGCTTTGGTTTTATTATTTGAAAAAATATCTTTCCTTCACCAGGCGTTCAATGATTACTATTCGAGTGAACACAATCGCCTGCTCAGCCTGTGGCGAGAGGTGGTTTCTGTCAAGCGCTTCTTCTCTGACCTCCAAACCACCACCGAGCGGGACCTGTACAAAGTGAAGAACGACTTTGAATCCGTCGCCAGGGATCTTGTCGGAACTTTGAGCGGATACTCTATTACGGCGTACGCCGCCCAGAGTCTGCAGGTAAATATATTATATTAAGTTTTTTTTCTCATCATGTACTTCGCGCCTTAGGAATTCTTCTTCTCGAAATTCATTCTCACCGTACCGATTTATTTCCAATTCTTTCGCGGTATCAATAATTAAACTTTGGAACGTGCTTCCTCTTGACATAAGAAATGCCCCTAGCAAATCCTGTTTTAACAGTAAAAATAATATATATATATATATATATATATATATATATATATACATACATACATATATATATATATATATATATATATATATATATATATATATATATATATATATATATAAATAATATATATATATTATGTATGTATTGAATTATATAATTGTTGTACCTATTTTTCCATGAGTCCAAAGGTTGATTGGTAGGAACTGCCTTCTGGCAATAAGTCCGTCTTTGTACCAAAAATTTAACTTTAAGAATAAATAAATAAATAAATACCTATTATTAATGGAGTCAGGCGTTACTTTGCGGAAATCCATCACTATATGGACGGACAGTCAAAAGTTTTACTTAGCTAAGATCCGCGACAAGCAAAACAATAACAGAAAATTAATAATGTGTGTTTTTCCGTTGGGTTTAGTGGATTTATTTGGAACTTAAACCAAAAACTTATCGAAAATCGGCCATCAACTCTCCACCCACCAACCACTATACACAACACCAAACACACATTATCACTTTTCCATCTTGTAAACGACACGTGTTTCGCCCCAACACGAGGCATCTTCAGGTATAGTAGACTGTACGGTAGACAACCGAAAAGTCACTTTTCACACAGGAAGTACAAGAAGAAAGAAGAAATGACCAGTACTCTATGCCATTAACCATATAGTGTATTTCGTTTAACATTGCAGCCTGAACTTCAGCATACAGTGACGGCGCCTTCGGGCGGCGCGGTGGAGAGTATGCGTTTGGAGTTGCGGGAAATGACGTCACAGCGGGACAACGCCGTAGCCGAGTTGCGAGAGAGAGATGCAAGAATACAACGCCTTCTTGGAGAGTTGCAGGGGCTGGTGAGGGGAAACATGTTTTTTTTTAAATTAAACTCAATTTTTTGTCTGTGAAGAGCTGTTTTTATATATATAAAAAAAAATTACTTCTCCTTTTCTTCATCTTTTATCGCTTTTATTATGGGGAGTGCTGCGAGCTCCGCGCGAACCGTACAACTAGCCAAAAGTGTAGCATTCATCCCCACAATTTGGATGAGTGACTATCCGGTACGGTGTGTTATCTCTCTCATTCCACGCACCACCACCATGGGAAACCAGCTACCACCTTTAGCGGTATTTCGAAATCAATACGACATTATTACCGTCAAAAAACAAGCCTGCTCATATCATAAAGGCAGCAGATGTCTATGGCGTTGATTGCTTTCTTTCTGGCGACATGCTGGCTCGTTCGCTTTCATATTATATGAAAAAAAAGATCATTCACTATCTCAAGTATTTCATTGTAGGAGGAGCGTTGTGAGTGTGCGGAGGCGCTTTGTACGGAGGCGGGTGTGATGCGTTCAGCGCTGGAAGAGGTGGCTCGAGCCCTCATACAGGACTCGGAGTCCGATACCGCGCCCACTCACATGCACATGTCGGAGCGGTTAGTCCATAGACATTTATTGCGCTAGGGTTGTCTCGTCAATTAATTTTAGAAATAGAAAAATATTATTTATGATACCTTTTTTTTTACAATAACTAAAATTAAATCTTTAATAATATTATAATATACATATGAATACACAAAACAAAAAAAAATAATTTTAATATAACAAGTGTCATAAAATGGTTCTCGCTCAGCATATGCTAGGCGTTCTATTGGAGCACCTGGCGTTGGTTTTCAGCAAGAACCGACGTGGTCAGATCGCGGACCACAGTGACGACATTCATACTAACATACATACATACACACACATACAATACAATTGAATTAAAAACAAATGAGTCATTTAATAAATTCACCGCATCCAAAAGAACAAGTTGTAGCTCTTGTCGAATAATCACTAAAACGCATGCTTGCTGATTATATTAAGAGAACACCCTGCCTTCACTTCGCACATATGATTTCAACAAGACGGGGCCTAACTTCACACTGCTAGAGAGACCATAGAGCTTATTTGTGATTTCTTCCCTAACGAACTAATAAGTCATTCCGGCGATATGCCCTGGCCACTCAGGTCATCGAATATTACCCATATGGACCTCAAAAGTAAAGTATGAAACGAACCCAACGACCATCTCGGCACTAAAGGAATATATTTTCCGCAAAGTTAACGGCATCCAGACTAGTCACTACTTCAGCGAGTGGCACAGAATACTGTGGCTAGTTTTTAACTGTGTGCCCGACGTTGCGGTTTAAGATTTAGATGAAATAAATTTTGTGTGGACATTTAGTACTTTTACTTAGCTAAGATCCGCGACAAGCAAACAACGATAGAAAATTAATAATGTGTGTTTTTCAACCACGATATACAACACCAAACACACACTAACTTTCCACCTTGCAAACGACACGTGTTTCGCCTAAACACGAGGCATTATCAGGTATAGTAGACTCTACGGAAGACAACAATTAAGAGGAATAAATATATAATAACGTAAAATATTTTTTAAAAGATACAACACGCACTTCTCTTATCCGTGAAAGTTATTGAATTTTATTTATTTCCTTTATAATTTCTTTTTTATTTATTACATTTGAAAACTTAATTCTGTCATCGGAAACCCTTTAAAATTATTATTTATTAATTAAGTCTTTCTCTTTTGAATAGCATATGGCACAGGTCGGTGCGAACATTTCAGTTTTTTGAATCTTTACTTGTGATTTCTCTTCCTCGTGAAAAAGTTGGATTTCCACACGTTTTGTCCAAACTAAGTTTGTTTCTTTCAGGCATATTGACAAAATATCACCAAATGTAACGAATCAAAACATTAACAGCACACTAGATCACTGGATGTGTACACAACGAGCAAAAGTAGCTAACTGATAAATAAATACAAAAATGTTAAAATTATTGCGCCACATGTTTTATTGCTAATTACGGTTTGGTTTATTCGTTTTTATAACTTCTTAGGGACCAACTAGTTAATTCTTAAACAATAGGCTTTGTTTTTGTCGCTTTGTCAATACTTTTGGCCAAGGCTGTAATTTCTAGGAAACTATGTAAAAAGTAATGCCCAGAGGTGAATAACTTTCTTTCAGATCACCCAAGCGTGGTGTTCCACAGTCTGCCAACGCTACGGCCTTCGCCGAGAGTACGATATCAGCTGTGCAAGCCGCCCTTCACAAGTACCAGATACAAATACACGAGTTGCAGGTTGGTATTTTTCTTACAGTCGAATCGTTTTATTATTAAGGAAGTCTGAGTTACAACACGAAGCACGACGGATTTTATTTTCTAAAAAGCCCAAACAAGCAAAAGCGCACCTTGCATTGAACCCATTAAAAACTTGTTGTTTATTTGTTTTAGAATATTGCAAACGGTAATTCTTCATATTATATTCATTCGTTTGTTCATTCATTATTAGATAAATGTTCATTATTAATGAAGTCAGGCGTTACTTTGCGGAAATCCATCACTATATGGACAGTCAAAAGTTTTACTTAGCTAAGATCCGCGACAAGCAAAACAATAATAACAGAAAATTAACAATGTGTGTTTTTCCGTTGGGTTAAGTGTTATCTGATAATCACTTTCGTTTTTTTTATTATTAGAAAATGAACAGTAGCACAATACATGAATAACTTAAAATATTAATTACTAATCACTTTTATTTGTCAATATATAATTTTCATTATTAATATATTTACTATATGGACAGTCAAAAGTTTTACTTAGCTAAGATCCGCGACAAGCAAAACAATAACAGAAAATTAACAATGTGTGTTTTTCCGTTGGGTTAAGTGGATTTATTTGAAACTTAAACCAAAAACTTACTGAAAATCGGCCATCAATTCTACACCCACCAACCACTATACACAATACCAAACACACATTATCACTTTTCCACCTTGTAAACGACACGTGTTTCGCCCCAACACGAGGCATCTTCAGGTATAGTAGACTCTACGGAAGACAACCGAAAAGTGACTTTTCGGTTGTCTTCCGTAGCCAAGTAAAACTTTTGACTGTCCATATATAAATGTTCATTCAATCGATCACAATTAGAGACAATTCAAACTATGAGAGGCGTTATCGTGACTTTAAACTTTTGTCAGTGAGCGCCTCCTGTGACAGAACTGTGTAAAAACTTCTTTTTTCACTCACCGCCTTTGGAGTGAGATCATGATTTCCGCATCGGGACAAATATATGTATTTCTTACAGTTTTTACTTGCGCATTAGAATGCTCCAATGTTCCATCTGGCCCGTTCTTCTATACGGATGTGAGGCTTGGACGCTTAAAGAAGACCACAGAAAACGTAGAGAAGCGTTCAAAATGTGGGCATATAGACGGATGCTCACTATTAGCTGGACTCAAAGGGTGGCCAATGACGAGGTTCTCCAACAAGTCAAGCAGAAACCTGAACTTTTGCTGACCGTTAAAGGTAGAAAAGTTGCTTACCTGGGTCATATCATGAGATATGACAAGTACAAATTGCTGCAACTGATCATGATGGGAAAAATCGCGGGCAAAAGACAAGTTGGTCGACAAATAGAAAGTCTTGGCTATGTAATATCAGGGAGTGGACCTTGATAGCGTAGTGCTCCAAAATTGCTGCACCTCGTGAAGGAGGAGGAAAGTTGTGCTGAATTGGCTGCCAACCTTCGCAAGTCGGAGAGGCACTCTTAGATAAAGACAGTTTTTTAAGTTAAGTAGTCGCGAGAACGATGTCTTCAATAGGATCAATATATGTATGGCTTACAATTATTTAATAACAGTCCCGGTGCTTCAATCTTCCACGAGAAATGGGGAGACCCGTGCATAGCTTTGGAACATATGTATACGGGTGGTGAAAAAAAATGGTTTTTGAATTCAGGTTAAACTTCAAAACACAAGGGAGCAGTTGGCGACGAATAGAAAGCATTGCGAAGCGGCGGACTCGACCATCGCGTCACTGGAGAGCAAGGTCCACGACTTGCAAGGTACGAAATTACCGCAGATTCAATGTGATTGTTGGCGGTATACAAGTTTACCCTTTCTATACGGTAGCTCGCTCCGAGTGACGCTACTGAATGGGGCATCGCGCCTTGAAGTCTTTGCCCTTTCACGTCAGGGTTTGTAGTCGTCGCTGTTCGGCCTTACGCCTTTCAGCGACACTTAATGATTGTCTTCTAGTTAGCACCTAACTTATTATAGTCAGCACTTTATACAAGTCGTCGTGTGAACCCCTATTAGAGTCCGCACCCGCACACACAGATCGTCTCACACTAGCTGACTATGGCCTTCATTAGCAACGAAAGGGTTACTAAAGATCCTATTATGCATAACTTACACCTTTTATAATGGGCGACTAGTGAGTACGTATGGAATTTAAAAAAATATATGATTAAATGAGGTATGAATTTTTGTTACAGTCGGTAGTCGAAAGGAAACCTCGGGAGGTAGCTTGTTCCACAGGGTAGTGATCCGTGGAAAGAAGATGCAGATGATGGGGATGAAACTATTTATTGTGGCGCGTTGTGCGGTATGGAATTTAGCGGCAGGAATTATTCCGAACAACTCCTCGAAGCACTCTCCATTGTATTATAATATCGATAAAAGATTCTGACTATCGATGAAAGAATCTACCTGTTTGGTGAGATCTGATCAGTGATCACGTCAATATAGCTATAATAATGTAGTATTCCTCAAATTGAGGGGTGTTGCTATATTCACATCCTTTTTGCTTTATGGGCGGGCAGATTGGGGATCACATATTATTTTTCATTACTCAGGTAGACGCTGCTTCCAGTCTATTGGTATTTTCTCACATAGTCCCTTCACACGACATATACAATCTGGATTATTTCGATGATTACCTTTACCTTTGCGCAGGTAAACTAGACCAAACTAACGCGGACCTCAACCAGGTAGTGCAAGAGAAGGACTCATTGCAGAAGACGGTGGAAAGTCTAAGAATAGATAAGAACAACTTGGAAAGGAATCGGGTGGAGATCAACGCAATGGTGGGTGTTATACCGTTTACTATTTTAGTCATTCATAAGATACGTTCGTATACAAGGGGGAAGGGTATCGCTTGGTTAATCTAAGGAAGATTTGGGAGATCGAAGGATACTTGACGTTCGCGGTTTATCAGACAATTCTGCGGTGAATGCTTTATAAGTAATTGACTGTATGTTATTCTGGTTTACTTAACCTCTTGCCGTGCTTTAACGAGTCTTACTCGTGATGAAACTTTTGGCCCAAACATGAATATGACGAGCCAGGCTCGTGAATAGATAGTCGGGCCAAACGTAAACATCACGAGCCGAGGTCGTGTACAGATAGTCGGATCAAACGTAAACATCACGAGCCTGGGTCGTGATTGAATGTTAGTTTCTATCTGTACGCCACCAGAGTTAGTCAGGAGTCTCATAATTGCTGTTACAAAGTAGTTTATATATTGCAATTTAATAGCGTCCAAGGCGTATCATTATAGAAGATAGTTGTGAAGAGGAAGGTACGACATGTTTACCACGTGTTGACGCGTAACACTTGGGCTTGAGTTTCGTCGAGCTGAATGGCACGGCAAGGGGTTAAGTATATCACAATAAAATAATGTTTCCATGGTTGTGGGTGCTCAAGTGTAGTAAAAGCAAGTGTCGACAAGATGGCGGCGCGTTCATGTGCGTCTGCGCACGTTTAGGCTTATTTTATTTCTTTCCGACGTTTTTTTGGGTAAGACAGAAAATTATTGTTTTGGTATATGTTAATATATAAATATGTAGTTTTACTTTAATATGTTCGTCACCGTAACTTGTTATATTTACACATAATTATTTTCAGCGTCGGTGTTAGCAACGTGTTCCGTCACGTTTAATTCCTCTGTGTCTCCAATATCAAATACAATAAATTGCGTTTTTACGCACTCTCCGATCACGATTCAATAGAAAATCTATATTAAAAATTAACTTTATATAAAACCAATTAACTATATTAAAATTTAACTTGATAACAATATAACGACTTGCATTTTCTTTTTGAAGATACAGGGTTGTCAACGCTTAGACAGCATTATTGTTGTCTGCATATCTTTTTTCATGCGCTTAACACAGTTTCTTAGTTTCCATAATACTGAAATCTCGCTTGTCACGAATGATCTTCTCCTTCTTAGTCATTTGCTCTTTTATCAGAGTGGTCGTCGTCATCACTTCTGGTGGTGGCTTGTTTTATGCTCCGTCGCTACTCTTCGCACACTGACGTCATGCTCCCTGCATTTGCATCGACGTCATCTCATGCATTGTATGCATTCTTCACTTGATCGGTCCAACGCAACGGAGTTCTGTCTCGCGGGCCTTGGTCTTCTATCTTATCCTGCACCGCGAGGCGTTCCAGATAGGCTTCATTATGTGGCGACACATGTCCAAAAAATGAGGATGCGAGCTCGAACGATGGACGATGAAACACTGTTTGATCCCGAACTGTTCTAGAATGTACTGACTTGACACATTTCGAAAGCGTCTATCTCTTCTTTTATCATTTTTTCTTACGGTTCAGGTCTCGCAAGCATAAAGTACAAGCCATCATGATCTACCAACCTTTAATAGTCCAATGTTGACAATATACCTCTAATGTTCAGTGTACCTTCTCACGGTTTACATCTTCTATTCGTGTTATATGTTTGTTTGTGTATATTTCTACAATGTTAATTCACTTGAAATTAACTCACTTTTCAAAGGTGGAATCACTTACATCGGACTACGAGAAGCTTCAGAAGATAAACACGCGTTTAGAGAAGACCATAGAAGGGCTTGAGAACGAGAAGCGAGCGCTTAACTCTGAAGTGGACCATTTGCATCGCGAGGCCGCTAACAGAGAATCAGTGTTAAGGTATATAAATAAATATATGCAGTCTGCTGACGACCAATTGGCTCAGAGGCGGGGCTCTCCGTCCGCGGATTTGATCCCCGCATCGGAATAAATATATGTATGGATATTATAAATATTTATTCCGAGTCTGGTAACCCCGCCAATCCGCATTGGACACGCGTAGTGGGTTAACGTCTGTTCCTCCAGAAATTGACAGGATCGTGCACAGCTGTGGGACATATATGGGCTGCTAAAAAAATACGCTCTGCTTAGGCCTATTTCGCTCTCTTTTTCCCCCTTTTCTGATAATATACCACTCTCTGACATTTCTATAAAATATTTCTCATTTTCTTCATTGCAACTGAAATACCGGAATAAAAAGATGATCACAGAGTTTCTTTTTAGTTTTTTTTGTTTAATTTAGTTTTCTTTTACCGTTTAACTTTATTATTTCACGGTGGTTCATAACATACTTTAGCTTTTAATTCAATGAATTAACACCTATACGAATTTGGAACCTTCAAAAAAACAAGCCTATATACATTTGTTTTAACCCTTTCGGCCCGAGCGGTGACTATAGTCACCCAACGCCCGACGCTCGCTCTGTCCGAGCGGTGACTATAGTCACCCAACGCCTGACGCTCGCTCTGTACGAGCGGTGACTATCGTCACCCAACATTTGACGCTCGTCATGTACGAACGGTGACTTAGGTCACTCGCAACTCTTCATGAGCAGAATATATATACGTTATCTCCATGGTAATCCATCGCAAGTATTTTGCACTTGTTTTACGCTAATAATAAACTGACGAAATGAGCAAATATTTTCTATTGCATTATGTTATAATTTTTTAAGCATTTGTTTTTACGAGCGACTGCACTCGCCCTGCGTAAGATAGCGTGGTATTGTGCGTCTGACGGGCGCTTGCAGTTGTTCCGCAAGTACGGACGCTTGCCGCGACTGCTCGGTCAGCGGGGACGGCGCGACGTAGAATGCGTCCGTACCGAAAGGGTTAATGGCCTGCATACCTTCTGTAACGCCTTTGGTGTTACTAATGCCTATGGGCGGCGTATTATTTTCTATCTATCAAATGACACGTTTGCCTTCCGCTTCCATATATAACATTTGACAAATTAAATGTATGATTAAAAGAGTCAGGCGTTACTTTAACGAAATCCATTACTATGTGGACAGTCAGAATTTTTATTTGGCTAAGATCCGCGATAAGCATTTCTCTCTTTCTCTCTCTCTCTCTCTCTCTCTTTATGCTTACATGCAAATTAAATGTAGTTTTTTTGTCGAAGAAAATTAATAGTTTCAATATATAAGCGATCGATTAATTTATAATCGAGAAAAATATACGTATTTACTTAGAGTCTGGCTATCCACTTATATGCCTTGGACAGGGGTGGTCGAGTATTGTCCATTTCTCCAGAAATGAGAAGGCCCCGTGTCCAGCAGTGTGACATATATGGGCTGTAAAAATATATCCAGTAGTTGTAAGCTAATAACGATATTTGAATTTCTTGCAGAGCGGAAGAAGAACGTTCGTCCAGACTTCGGTCGGAGCTGGTGTCGGTGCGCGAGGAGCTGAACAAAGCTGCGCTAGCGAGGGACTTGCTTGACCAGCAGAAGCTAGAGACAGACTCCATACTGTCACAGATGGAGAAACACAGAAGTACGCTATTGTTACGACAAAGGAATCCAGCAAAATTCGACTAGAATATAATTAATTATATTAATAATAAAAATCATCTATTTCGACACCACATAGTTCAGTATAGGTTATATAATATAGAGAGAGAATAATACATATGTGGCGGGCTAGTGCCTGAACTAGGGGTGAGCTTGTATCTCAGGTCACTAGCCTTCCACCCCTTATTTCGAAATGAGCCACGGTGCAGACGAATACTTTGTCAAGAGTGGCATATTATTCGTCTGTGGCATGAATGGGCCGGCGGAGTACCATACAACCGCAGAAAACCGGCTTCTGAGTGGTAGCTTAGCTACCGCGCTTCGTACAGTGAGCGGTTGAATTTCGGAGGCCCAACCGGGAGCGGCCTCTTTGTAATGACACTCTCCTTAAAGGCCGGCAACGCTTCTGCACTGCCTATGGAACTGCGGATGAATATGGGCCCCGTCGATTGCTTTCCATCAGGTAACACGCCTGTCGTTTGCCTTACTAAGCCATAAAAAAAATCTATGATTATTAAATATATATTTAAACAGTTGCAGTTCTGGCCGTAGCAGATTTTCAGTTTCGTGATGACAGACCTGACAATCTGCTTGTTACTGCTTTTTTAGTACATGATCTATTTTTTTTTCAATGATTTCTAGAGTATTTTTGAAAAATATACAAGTGAGGACACAAGCTAAACAATTGGCGCCGCGCAAATTCAGTTCCAACAGGAGTAGCTAGAGTCCTCTGCTTTATTTTGTTGTTCATGTTATAACGTTAGTGTTTGTCTTCATCAGGTGAACTTGAAATAGAACTGGAGAGAACTATTCTCGAACGTGGGGATCTTCAAGACCTGGTGGAGAAGTTGGAGACGGCGCTCAGGAACCTCGAGAGCGATAAAAAGAAATTGCAAGAAGATGTTAAGAAGGTTAGTGCTGTTAGAGATTTTCTTGTAAGGAAAGAAAAGGTCGAAGTTTGCGTTGTATGTAAGAGTACCTGACTTCTCAGCTAAGGGCTCTGGATTGAAACTGATATTTATATATATTCACGCCTATCCCCCGCAGGGGTTGGCAGAGACCACAGAGCTTCATCCGCTGCCATTCATCACTGCGAAACGGCTCGTCATTGGTCGCTTCTCGCCCTCGTGAGAATCAGGACGTGACGGGTGGCGAACCACGTCGCCGTCATTTTCGACAAATTAGGTATATTATATTCGTCTTAGTGAATCCCACGAGCCGCAAGGGAGGATGGAGGTCAGCCCCAGCAGAGCCCTGCATGCTGAGGTAAGGCACCATAGTACCCGAGGGAGCCCGATCCCGAGACGATCGGCACGCTTGCCCCTAGCCACGCATCCATTGCCACGGCAGACCTTGCATTGGCGGAGAGGAAGGGAAAGGATAGAGAAGAAAGGAAGGGGTAGGATAGGAAATGCGGATTGGGGGGGTTAACAGATTCGGAATAAACATTTATAAATCCATATAAATATTTATTCCGATGCGGGAATCGAACCCGCGACCATTGACTCCGCGGGCGGAGGGCCCCGCCACTGAGCCAATCGGTCGTCTGAATCAATTGAAACGTCGTCAATTGAAACTGAAATTTGTCTTTATCATCATTAACAATATCTACAGCTTCCGGCTGTTGTTTAAAACAAGAAAAAGGTTTTTGCGGTTTTGGAAGTAATATATGAACTCGTATGTCTATGGTATCCCAAAGACATTGCCTCTGAATTCTTCTCTAGTCTTAAGAAAATGCTTTCCACTGGATAAAGAAAGATGAGACAGAGCCATCTGTGTTTGGAATTGAAACGTACATTCATTATAGTTGAGACTATTGCAATTTGTCAAAAAAGATCTTCGTTGCCAAATCGGCTTAGATAACATCTTTAATATTTGAATACTACTTATTACCGCTGACTCACAGATTTTCCAAGGTGGATAGGCGAGGCAGCCACATACGAAATAAATATCTTGTAAATCGTTTGGCGATTGCCTTGTTTGTCACCCAAAACGGTAATTTCGTCACTCAAGTCGTTATAGGCTTATACTTATTATCCTGAAAATATTTAAGGCTCACGTGCGAAATTAAACTTGGAATGGAGGAAGACAATCGAAATAGTGATTTTTTATCTAATCCTTCTTCTTGGTCGTCATACTCTTGGCAGAGCAGTCGTGGTTGTAATGTTGGTAGTGATATGTTTAACCAGACACCACCATTCATCTCTCACGGTTGCTGAAGGCAACCGTGAGAGATGAATGGTGGTGTCTGGTGGGTCTGGTCCGTCCACCGCATTGGAGATCTGCCTCGCGCTCGGGTCCCTTCCACTTTTCTCCGCATTACCAGATTCTCGATGGGGGTGCTATCGCATCTAGACATGTGTCCAAAGAAGGAAAGTATGCGACCTTGTACAATGGAGGATATGCGGTGCTGCTTATTACTGTGTCCTTGGAGAATGGAGACGATTGATCTAATTACTGAGCATTATTATAATAAAAATGCCTTGGTCCTCAGTTAGAGGACGACAAGTCATCGTTGTCGAACCAGTCGTCCGAGCTACAAGGCGACCTCAACTCTCTACGCAAGGAGTTGCTCGCCGCCGAGCAAAACCGTATGGAGTTGGAGTCTGATAAGGCGTCGTTGCAGGAGAAGATCAAATTTCTCGAGGGTGAGAGGGAGAAAGTGGAGTTGGAGCTGAGACAGGTTGTTAGGTACGATAAAAGAAGTGTAGTAGAGAAGAAGTGTAATTTTTATTGTCGCCTATATATGTACATATGTATGTCCCACTGTTGAGCACGGGCCTCTCTATTGCTGGAGACATTGTCCACCATGCGTGTCCAATGCAGGTTGGTGGGGTTACTAAACTCGGAATAAATGTCTGTAGGCCATACATATATTTATTCCGATGCGGTGATCGAACCCGCGACCAATGACTTGGGCCCCGCCACTGAGTCAATTGATCGTCATGTTTTTATTTCATGCTAATATTATATTTTATTTTAAATATTACGATAAGATTTATGTTTAGTATTTGATCGATGCTGTAGCCAAACGCATTTGCATACATGCGTATACACAAAGATAGAGAGATGGGCCGGCTCGCCCGGGGAAGTATCACACTCCCGCAGAAAACCGGCGTCTGAGTGGTAGCTTAGCTACCGCGCTTCGTCCGTTGAGCGGTCCCCTCTCCTCTCCCATAATGACAGTTTCCTAAAATAGCTTTCTTTCGTGCTTCTAATGGTCTATTCAAGACGTTATTTTGATTGCACATTTATTTATAAAGCATCCTGTTCACTGAATAAACATAAAAACAATTTTTTTTACCTAATTTATTCATATTTAATAATGTAACTACATACAGAGATGCGTTTCTGTTCAAGAGCGAATGAATAACAACTAGTCAATGGTCCTTTGACGTTTGTTTCAAACACATCCTCTTGTGTTTCAGAGAACGCGGCGAGTTGAGCTCTCAGCTGACAGCGATGGCACGCAAGAAGGAGGCTCTCAATGAGGAGATGATAAGACTGCAGCAGCGGTTGGAGCAGGCCAACGAGACGATCGGCCGGCTGAATCGAACCGTGGACGACCACGTGCACAGCGCTGAAGAGAAGCAGGTGACTTTCCATCTATTATTATACAGTTAGTGGGTGGAGAATTGATGGCCGATTTTCGGTAAGTTTTTGGTTTAAGTTCCAAATAAATCCACTTAACCCAAAAAAAAAAACACACATTGTTAATTTTCTGTTATCGTTTTGCTTGTCGCGGATCTTAGCTAAGTAAGACTTCTGACTGTCCATATAGTGATGGATTTCCGCAAAGTAACGCCTGACTCCATTAATAAAGGCAGTGTTGTTTTATAAGTTACATTGCCTTTGCAGATTATGATCGACGGTCTAGAGAAAGACAAGCAACACCTGGCCGAACAGCTTGCGGGTCTACGTTCGGAGAAGGATGCCTTGGAAGCGGTGCTGTTCGATACGGCCAACATGCTGGAGGATTCAGACAACAAACGCACCAAGCTAGACCAGCATCTCCAGGAAGTGCTCGTTCAGCAAGAGAAATACAAAGGTATATATTTTTTATGGGATAGGAAGGCAAACGAGCAGGTGTGTCAGCTGATGGTAGTGCGGAAGCGTTGCCGAACGTTATGGAAAGTGACATTATGGGAGTGGGAATGGGAGGGAGAGGGGAGTGGGAGAAAGAGGGGAGTAGGAGGGGGAGGGTGTTGGGCCTCCGGAACTCATGCCGGTCACGGTACGAAGCGCGGTAGCTAAATTACCACTCAGACGCCAGTTTTCTGCGGGAGTGTGGTACTTCCCCGGGCGAGCCGGCTCATTCATGCTACAGACAAATAATATGCCATTCTTGACGAAGTATTCGTCTGCAACGTGACTCGGCAGCGTGGCACAGAATACTGTGGCTAGATTCCAATAGAGTGGCGACCGTGGCGGTCAATATTTGGATGAAATAATTTTTAAAAAATAATACCCAGACCTCTCTACTTCGTAAAAGTAATTAATTTTTTTTATCCTTTGTAGTTTTTTTAGTATTTATGTTGGAAAAGTTAATTCTGCTATTGGTCTCTATATTATGAAATAATCCGTTTTCAGGACAAATATCTCGTCTTACAAAGGATCTAGAGAACAGCGAGAAGAAACTACGAGAGACGAGGAACAATATGCAGCAGCAGTCTGGCAAGAAGGAGGCGGAATATCAACAAATCATCACCAACATCAACCGAACCACAACGGAAAACATCACCAAGCTGAAAGAAGAGAAGGTAACACGTAGTTTTTAATCAGGAATCAATAAAATATTGCACAATTGGAAATAACTACACCTACACCTGGTGGGAGATGTTCGTTTTAATTGATAGATATTTGTTTTAATTGATAGATATTCGTTTTAATTGATAGATATTCGTTTTAATTGATAGATATTCATTTTAATTGAAAGATATTCGTTTTAAATGAGAGATTAATTTATTTACCTCTGCAGCCATACACATGAATACGCATTGAATTATTACATTATTAACAGTACATAAACAACAGCCGAAACGTGGATGCTGACAGTCCGTCTGCTTCACAAGCTCAGAGTCGCTCAGAGAGCTATGCTCAGAGTTTCTCCGGTAGATATGATTCGGAATGAACAAATCCGCCAGAGAACTAAAGTCACCGACATAGCCTTTCAATTTGCAAACTATAGTGGCAACGGGCTGGTCACGTCTGTCGGAGATCCGACAGTCAATGGAGCAAACGAGTGCTGGAGTGGAGACCGCGTCTCGGTAAACGTAGTGTGGGACGCCCCCCGGCTAGATGGTGCGACGATCTGCGCAGGGCGGCTGGCAGAAACTGGATGCGTGAAGCCGAAGATCGGGCTAGGTGGCGCTTTGTCCAGCAGTGGACTGTCGTAGGCTATTGATTGATTGATAATCATATTGTTGATTTATTTAATCATAAAAAAGATTAGTTGGTTTTAAACAAATTTAGTATGTAGTGGGATTTGACCCAAACGGCTTTCGCTCAGCGAAGGCCAACAATCGAATTTGTATCTAATCCCTAAAATTTATAAATTTAATGTTACTTTTTCAGGAACAGCTTCGTCAAACTCTTGAACAAAAATTGAATCAGACCATTGCTTCGCTGACTAGTGAGAAGGAAGCCTCGGAAGCTAGCGCGAGAGAGAAGGAGAAGAAATTGTTAGCGATAAGGGATCAGCTGATTCTGCAGCACGACGAAGCTATGCTGCGGGCGGAGAATGATAAGCAGCAAGCTTTGTTGATGGGTAAATGATTTTAAATAAAAAAAAAACCAAGCTATTCGAACAATATATTTACAAGTTCTTCAATACTTAACAAATAAGATACGTGTTCCTCGGTATAAAATACGGTCATCCTTTCGGTCTTTCCTTCCCTTTGGTGTCGTACGAAGAAACTGAGGGAGTAATTAAGGGGTGTCTAGTGCAAGAATTAAATTCTTTCAAACAAGGAATGTTCGACCTATAGTTTATATAAATATGGTCGAATATCCCTTATTTGAAAGTGGTAATGCCATTTGGCAATCTCTACCAGTCTACTGGTAGAGATTGCCAAATGGCATTAAGTCTGCCTGCTGTGGACTTCGTGCAAGAGGTTAAATTAATAAATATTTATTTATTTTAGCGCACCAAGAGCACCAGGCTCTGGTGGAGATGCTGGAGGAGGCGAAGCGATCGCTGAACTGCGAGCAGAACAAGCTGGAGCGAGCCAAGCGCGAGTCGCACGCGCGCGCTGACCAGGATCGCACGCACATCAACCAGCTGAAGGACGAGCTGGCGGCGCTCAAGACCAGGCTCGAGGAGGCCAAGTTTGTTGCGATACTCCTATCGTTTATTCAAGTCCAGCATTATTTTAGAAGGGTGGAATTATTCAAGCTAGCTTGGCTTTTGTAGAAATTTTTGGTTAAGGAAGTAACAGGTAAACAATCCTAGCACAAGCTTTGTAAGCTTAGTTGGAATGATTAACTAGAATTCTTGTATTAAAAACAATACTTGCATTCATTTAAAAAAAAATCTTGTTACAAGTATAAGAGTAAGAAGATAATAACACAAAGAGATCAGCCTCCGTTAGCAGCACCTGTTTGCAAGTCGATGGATGTGGCAGCCAATAATGTACCATCCACAAATTACTTCACATGAATTTCATCATTTTGGAGGCCTCCCCCCTCGGCTTTTTCACACAAGGTATTGGAACGCAAAGTTGCTGGATGCTAGTTTCATACCTCTCTTTGTCCCCTGATGTCACACTTGGTTGACCTGATTCGCACATTTAACGTGTAACGTAATTTATGGGTGGCCCCTGATAGGAGTGACTCGGCTTTTAATTTAGTACTGGTTACTTGTGACTAGGGCGGCTGCGGAGGACGATTGCGCTCGCCTGGAAAACCGAATAAAAGAACTACACCTGGAGAAGGAAAACTGTACGCGGGAGTGTCAGGAGGTCCGCGCACAACTCGCGCTAGTAGAGGACAAATATGACAACGCACACACACAGTTACAGGATACGTTGCGTAAACTCAAGGAGCGTAAGTATCGTAGGGATTATACCCTAGGGCTGCTCAAATTATCATCATTGCTCACGTTTCAGCAGCGGTTGGGCCTTTTCCCGGTCCAGAATATCTTTCCAGTTCGATATGTTACTAGCTTTTTCACAATAAGATATTTATCTCTTTAGCTTGATAGATAGACCCCCCCTCCCACAACGAAGCGTAGTATCCGTGATAAATTTACCCACGATGAAAGGCCTATTTTAGGGTTGACTGAATAATGACAAAGATTCTATCAACGTAGGTTTTTGATGTGAAACATCTTATCGCTGGGTATGGGAGATAATCGTAGACCTCGTCTCGATTCAGGCTACGCTCCCCTCCACTCGATTTTATCAAGAGAAAGCAATCAACGCCGCCTATAGACATCTGCAGTGCCACAGGCATTGAAGAAGCGTTGAAAGAGAAGTCTAGGCTTGTTTTTTGAAGGTTCCAATGTTGTATCGGTTCGGACATTACTGGAGGTAGCTGGTTCCGCAGGGTAGTGGTGCGTGAAAATAAGTTGTATTATATAGATATTATATCTCTCAGTTCAGTGTGCCTCCTGGCCTCCAAGGCCTTGTCTCACATTTTCCGTTGTATTCTGTCTGTAGCGATCGTCCTCCAATTCAGACTTGTAAGTTTTAGTTCATATTTATGATACACACGTATTTATGGTATATATATGGTGGCGGTTCGTGGTTCGCCACCCGTCACGTCCTGATTCTCACGAGGGAGTGAAGCGACCAATGGAGAACCGTTTCGCTGCGATGAATGGTAGCAGATGGAGCTCTGTAGTCTCTGCCAACCCCTGCGAGGGATAGGCGTAAATATATATAAAAAAAAATAAAAATATATATCAGTGGTTGTAATTTTTACCCCAATCTCCTCATCATTGTCAGTGGAGAACGAATCGGAGACCCTCCGCAAAGAGCTGACCGACGTCCGCCGCCAGCTGAACAGCTGCACTGCAGAGCGTGATAAGTACAACGCAGCGTGCCGCGACCTCAGGGAGCACGTCAAGAGGGCGGAGCACGAGCGGAGAGAGGCCGCGCGTGCGAGGGACGAGGCCTACCACAAACTTGCAGGTATGCACGCTTTTTGAACGAAGATCTGACTGTCGCCGTGCCGACCGTCCCGGGATCGGGCTCCCCCTGGTACTATAGTGCCTTGCCTCAGCATGCAGTGTCTCTGCTGGGGCTGATCTCCATCCTCTCTTTCGGCTAGTGAGATTCAATTTGAAGATTGACGAATTTTATTGAAACTAATTTGTTATAAAATGAAGGCGACATGGTTCGCCATCCTTCACGTCCTGATTCCCACGAGGGCGAGAAGCGGCTAACGGAGAGCCGTTTCGCTACGATGAATGTGAGAGGAAGGATGGATGAGTGTAGAGGAAGCAGGGAAGGGTTTAGCCGGGATTGTAGTTCTGTGTTCTCTGCTATTATAGTCTATCGTCCATTATAGTCCCAATAATACGGTAATCAATATTTGACAAATATTAACAATTGTAAATACTGACGATTTAAATATTACGATTACGAATATTAACATTTAAAAATATTGGCCATTATAAATATTGCAATGTTATAGCAATTACTATGGATATATTTGTTGTGTAGGTTTGGAAGAAAGTCGCTCATCTCTGGAAATGGAGTTGTCTCGTGTTCAGAATCTGCTTAAGGAGGCAGAGGCAGGAGGCGAACACACAAGCCGAGCGCTCCGAGCCACCGAAGCACAGCTGAAGAGAGAGCGTGCAGCGTTAGAGCAGGCGCAGCATGAAATTAAGGAGTTACAGAGCAGGTCGGTGACTTATAGTGATCGAGGAACCAATTTAATATTAATGTTACAATGTAAAATCATACTGTGGTTGTGTAAGGCAGAGGTCGCCAAAGTGGTGTATATAAACCCCCAAGGGTTTATTTAACAAAAGCAAGGGTCGATTTAAGCTAGGGGGTCGAACGAGTAACAGTTTTAATACGCAAATCACACATATGTAATTGACTTAATATCCGCTTCTTTTTAGAAAATAAATTAATAAACGCATATTTTATTTGGTTTGCAATTGGCTCAGTGGCGGGGCATGAAGTCGCTGGTCGTAGGTTCGATCTCCGCATCGGAACAAATATATGTATGGCCTACAGATATTTATTGCGAGTTAGGTAACTCTGGCAGGGTTTGCATTGGACAAGCGTGGTAGGTTTCTCCAGAAATGGGGAGGCCCGTGCTCAGCAGTGGGACATATATGGGCTGTGAGACAAAACAAAAGCATATTTATTCGAGTGAAACAAGAAACACCAGGCACATGCATCTCCTTGATTATGAAACTTTCAAATTGTAATCGTAGGTTACAGAACGAGAGCGAGGAGCGAGAGAGATGTGCTGGGGAGGCATCAGCTGCCAAGAGGTTAAGCGCTGAGTTGGACGCGTTGTTGGGGGCCGCGCGGGCCGAGCTGGCGGCTGCCAGGCAGCGCAATGCGGAGCTAGACGAAGCGTGTAGGGCCCGGGATCAGGTAAACTGTGCTTGTTATGTTGTATCTTCTTTTTAATGCGTCTGGCAGGCAGACTAGCAAGGTTCAAACTCATTAAATATCTAGTACCTCAGATATTTAGTAAGTTTGAGATTGAGACTGTTGAGAGGAAGTCCAGAAGTAGGTAAAAGTGTCTTGAAGCCAAGACTCGGGATTTTTGAATAATAAATAAAGAAAAAACATCATGAAGTTCTCAAATTGGGAAGTATACCTACTTCAGGGGTACCGTAGATGTGTTAACTGCAGTTTGAAGAAAATGGAAAAAAGTCGTAAGGCCTGCGGTTTTTGCAGCTTACCGAACGTAGCGCAGTATTAACCACTGGCGCTGGCAAAAAATTGACTGACACGTGTAACAGAACGGTCAGTGAACTTAAAATTGGTCTTCTGCGACAATGTGGTACTTCCCCGGTCCATTCATGCTGCACTCAAAAGTTTTAAAAGGGGGAAAATGGAAAAGGCATTAGTGTGGGGGAGAGAACGGTAAAATCGTTGGGCCTACGGCTTCCGTAGCTTATCGAGCGTAGCGCAGTATTAAAGCCATCACTCTTAAATCGGTCTTCTGTTTATATGGTACTTTCCCGAACCATTCATGCTGCTTTAAAAGTTTGCAGTCGAAAATTGGTACGTATTATAAATTTGCAAAATGTGTGGTTTGTTGCTGTGTTTTATAACAAAGGGAAGTTAACAATTCGATCAAAAATAGCAAAAATCTTTATTTTGAATTTTGTTTTATATTTCGTCTCATAAACTAATAACTGCCTAAATTTAAAGGAACTGGTGTTGCGACTGGAAGACTGTCGGTCCAAAGAGCGTCGTTTGGAGGAACTTAAGCACAACCTGGAGGTGTGTTTAGCTGATGCAACGCAGCAGATACAGGAGCTTAAGGTGCGTCACCAATTTATACCACTGGTTCGAAAAACTGTATCAGATTTGGTATTAATTTTGGTTTTTTTATATAATAATGCAAAAAATGTAATGTATATTGAACTGATTTAGTTTCATTGTTATACATACACACATACATACATGTCGTCACGTCCGTTTTTCGTAGGGGGTGGGTAGAGACTCTCATCTGCTACGATCTCGGCATACTCTCCTTGCTTCCTCCACACTCATTACTCTCTTCGTGCAAGCTCTTAAGGGTACTCTCGGCCTGGTTTTTCCTACATCTAAGTGTTTGTCACGTCTGTCTATCCCTACCGACCCTCCCATCTACATCCGCAACGTAAATTCATTTTATCAGTCGTCTTTCATCCACCCTGTTTATGTGCTCAAACCATCTAAGCATCATTTTCTTAAAATTTGCCACGACAACTTCTTTTACTCCACATCGCTCCCTTATATCTTCATTTCTTATTCTATTCTTGAAAGTTACCCTGCACATATGTACTTCTTAATACTCTAATTTCCACCGCATTCAGTGTGCTTTGTTAACTATTCTATCAAATCTAACTATAACTATCGCACATCAGAGTCGAAATCAGAGAGGAAAAGCACTCCTCGATGAACCGCCACTCGGGACGTTTTAGACACATTCTGACTTTTCATAAAAGAGTGCAGGACCCCATTAACATGATTACTTACCAGCTTTCACTCGCCTCTCAATGTCATCTTTATATTTTCCATGTCTTATAAACATTGTGATGATAGCTTGAACTAATTTAAAGCACGTTTGGCGCGTTTCAGACGCGATTGGGCGCCAGTGAGAGTCGTGGGCGCGCAGTGGAGGCGTCTCTGGCGCAGTGCGAGGCCGCGCGGCGCGATGCGGAGGCGCGCCTCTCATCCGTAGGCGTGACCCTGCGGCGCGTGTGCGGCATACAGCCCGACGGCAGCGTCCAGCCCGCGCGGCGGCGGCTCGCCAGCCCCGCTCGCCGGTACAGCCCGCACAGAGGTATTACTACACCACGGGAATATTTGGCTTTAGTTACCACACTGGGAGAATTGATGAACTGTTATACTCTCTTTAAATTGATTACAAATTTTCAATTGCAAATTTAATTTTTCAACTGCAAATTTAAGTTTTCAATCGTAAATTTAAGTTTGTAATTGCTAATTTCAGTTTGCGATTGCTAATTTCAGTTTGCGATTGCAAATTAAAGTTTGCAATTGCAAATGTAAGTTTTTAATTTCAAACTTTAAATTCAAATTTCATATTCACATTTCAATTTCAAAATTCATATTTAAATTTCAGTTTCAAATTTCAATTTCAAATACAAATTTTTATATTTAAATTTTTAATTACACATTCTAATTCTTTATAATGCTGTAATGTATAAGTATAGTAAGTAGCCCCCGAGGGAAGTTCGGGATATGGGGAATAAGCTCCACTACCTACTCCAATAGACAGGAATTGAGAAGACCTCGTAGTCAGTAAGTCGAAAGAATCAAAACTTTAAATAATTCTTTTCATTCGCAGGTCGCGATCACTCTGAAGACCGAAACGAGATCATAGACGTAGATCCAGAGCTGATCAAGAAGGGCGTTCGCAACTTGATGCACGAAGTTTGCCAGATTGAGAGAGAAAGGGTAACTCTTTTGTGTCATTTTTGTATTGATTTACTACTTCATGGGGCATCATATTCGTAAGGGTCTTTGTACTTTCTGATTATTGGATTTGGATCATGAGTTCCAATTCTTTTCCTCTTTCTTTATATTTCAACTCCCATTACTTTCTCAATAAATCAGATTCGATTCGGTCAAATCAAATGTCTACGACCAATTGGAGCAGTGGCGGGACCGCACGCCAACGGAGGCAATGGTCGTAGGTTCGATCCCCGCATCGGAATAAATATACGTAAGGTCTACAGATATGTATTTCTTCCGAGTCTGGTAATCTCGCCAATCCGCACTGGACAAGCGTGGTGGGTTAATGTCCTCCATAAATGGAGGAGGCCCGGGGAGACGCTTAGCAGTGGGACATATGTGAAAAAGAAAAATGTCTACAAACGAGTCTATAAATATATATATATATATATATATATATATATATATATATATATATATATATATATATATATATATATATATATATATATATATATATATATATATATATATATATATATATATATATATTCACGCCTATCCCCCGCAGGGGTTGGTAGAGACCACAGAGCTCCATCCGCTGCCATTTTATCGCAGCGAAACGGCTCGTCATTGGTCGCTTTTCGCCCTCGTGAGAATCAGGACGTGACGGGTGGCGAACCACGTCGCCGTCATTTTCGACAAATTAGGTATATTAAATTCGTCTTAGTGAATCCCACGAGCCGCAAGGGAGGATGGAGGTCAGCCCCAGCAGAGCCCTGCATGCTGAGGTAAGGCACCATAGTGCCCGGGGGAGCCCGACCCCGGGACGATCGGCACGATTACGATTAGGCTCGCCCCTAGCCACGCATCCATTGGCACGGCAGACCGTGGATTGGCGGAGAGGAAGGAAAAGGATAGAGAAGAAAGTAAGGGGCAGGAAAGGAAATGCGGATTGGGGGGGTTACCAGACGCGGAATAAACATTTATAAATTCATATAAATATTTATTCCGATGCGGGAATCGAACCCGCGACCATTGACTCCGCGGGCGGAGGGCCCCGCCACTGAGCCAATTGGTCGTCGCCAATAAATTAACTGCAAATAATATTTTTTTCCATTTCAGGATGATTTCAAAGCACAGGTGCAGTCGATGAAGAAGCAGTTGAAGGATGCCAGCGAGCAGCAGGGTAAGGGGGAGGGCAAGCTGCAGTCGCTGAGCAGTAATCTGCGCGGAGTGCAAGAGGAACGCGCACGGCTGCAGAGTGCCGTCGGACAGAAGGACGCACAGCTCAATGCATTGGTAAGTAATCGTTTTATATGGACATCGGGTAACATCAGGGGTACAGGGGTATATGAGCTTACTGCCTTTAGGGAACATTACGGATACCGGGAGGAGGAGCGGGCGACAATCCTACCCTACTTCCTACTTGCGAAAGTTTGTGAGTATGGATGTATGTTTGTTACTTTTCCACGAAAAACTACTGGACGGATTTGGATGAAACTTTACAGTAATATAGTTTATGCATCGGAATAACATATAGGCTACAATTTGTAACGATACATGTCAATTAAGTCGGAAAAATCTGGCCTCTGAGAGCTATCTTGGCGTACGCTGCCTAAACCATTGGAGTTACACAAAGATGATGTACAGTAGGATTGTTTGTCTTGAATAGTCCTAAATAAAAGTCCGCGACAGCATATATTTATCTTTTATGTGGAAGCCACTATGACCAAAATTGTGAACCATAAATTAAGTAAAAAAAAAATATTTAAAATGATCTGTCAGGAAACTTAATATGGCAGACCAAATTCCATGCCAGAGAAGTCGCGAGCAAAAGCTAGTATTATATATAGTTAAAGTCAATTTGTTTTTTTGAACTTTACCTGTATATTGTTTTTATATGCGAAAAATAACAGCCTGTATATCTTCATAATATTTTTTGGTTTTTAGTTGACTTCAAATGTTAAATTTAGGCAAATAAATATCCATTGGTTTCATCATCGATAATTTTTCTATCGACATTTTTTTCAGAATGAATCGATACAAGCCAAGACGCTCGAGATCAGTAACCTCAGAGACAAGATCACCAGTTTAGAAGCCGCACTGAGCTCTGTCACAGAGGAGAAAGTGCAGAATGAGGTAAATTTCAATGTTATTAATATATACGTTTAAAACTTTTAATTTATTTACGTGGTATTGAAATGAAGTCGTGATCTCCAGTAATTTTACAATAATTGACTTCCTTTTCAGTTCGTTCTTCTCACAATTCAATACAAATTTTCACTAACAACGTGATACATATCCCGAACTTTCTCATTCCCTTCAGTAATAATAGAGGTGTAAAAACGTAAAAGTACATGTGAAAACACATCTTACGTTTGCATAAATTGTCTATACGCAATCAATATTTGCCAGCGACCCTGAGCTTTGTCCGGAACTTAACCGCTCACCGGACGAAGGGTGATAGCTAAGCTACCACTCATTCATTCATTACCAGTCTATGTAGAAACGATAAAGGAAAAGCTCAAGTTGTCCTAATTTGATCAATCCCGACTGACGGAAATCCGGCCGGATTGCAATCCCAAGTCGCAAATCATACGTTGCACTTTGTACGGATCACTTAGGTGACTGTCATGTTCGTCACGAGCGATTCCAACATAAAGTTCTCTCTATTTTACTTTAAAATACAAATTTTCAGAACAAATCGGAGAGTTTGCGCGTGCAGTTAGCGGAACGGGTTCAGGAGGTCGGTCAACTGAGGGAGGCTTTGGCGGCTGCGGAGGGTGAGACGCACTGATATTAAACACTTAACCTACAGTTAAAACTTAACATGCTTTTCGCACGTTGTGACACTTTAAAAAGAAAACCGTTTATAAGCGCGCGGCCGATGCGGACTCCGAGGTGTGTACGTCACTGTGGCCTCCCAGCGTACGTCCTGCCCCCTAAATTTTCACGGTGGCGGCAATCTACTGCGGCTGGTCAAGATGGTGGTCATCTTCTCGATGTGGATGCGACGAAACGGGGTCTGAGACGGGGGTATGCCGCCTAAGGGTAGCGCACTTCATCGCTCGTTGCGAGCCGTTCCGACGACGCGGATTGCGTCCTCAACGGACGGATTTATTCGTGTTTTGAAAATATACAACGCTACAAATGGAGTACATTGTCAGGCCGAGCGGCGCGGCTGGACGTCCGTCGCGCGCAGCTGGAGGGCGACGTGCAACGAGCCGCCGTCGCAGCCCGCGACCGCGAGGCTGCTCTCAAGGTAGAACTTTTATTACTCGTATAGTCAGTGTTGAAAGTGCCTCAGCCGGTGAGTTTATATGAACAGACTGATTAGTGTGAATGAAACAATGAAAGTGTGTCGGGATCGTATAGCGGATGGAGGTCTGTGGTCTCTGCCTACCCCTACGGGAAACAGGTGTGACGATATGTATGTATGTATAGTCATTGATGTATATATAGATTTATGACGTTGTCCTAACTTATTTGGCTATTGCAATCGCTTCCGAAAAATCTCAGAAGCCCTCGCCCTCTATTGAAAATTATATACATACAGAAATTGCAAGAGCGCTGCGAAGGATATCAACGGACCATAGCTTCGCTGGAGGATCGGTGTACGTCCCTAAAGGGGACCGTCGAACAACTGTCGACATCGCTGCAGAAAGCGGCAACGGCGGAGAGCGAGCTGAGGGCGGAACTGAGCAAGACTCAGCGGATGCTCAACGAGGCCAAGAACAACGAGCAGAACGCCGTCGATAAGCTCAGGCAGATACAGAAGAATGTTGGTAAGTATGCATGCTTTTGCATGCATGCATGTTTTTAAATGATTGATGCATTCCAATTATAGCGACCAGTGTGTCCTACTTGTACTCTCCTATGGCGCCGAAACGTGGACGCTGACAGTCCGTCTGCTTCACAAGCTCAGAGCCGCTCAGAGAGCTATAGAGAGAGCTATTCTCGGAGTTTCTCTGGTAGATATGATCCGGAATGAATAAATCCGCCTGAGTACTAAAGTCACCGACTTAGCCTTTCGAATTAGCAAACTAAAGTGATTGCCACTTTAGTGGCTGGTCACGTTTGTCGGAGATCCGATAATCGTTGGAGCAAACGAGTGCTGGAGTGGAGACCGCGTCTTGGTAAACGTAGTGTGGGACGCCCCCCGGCTAGATGGTGCGACAATCGCTGGAGCAGATGAGTGCTTGAGTGGAGACCACGGTACGTCCCTCGACGATATGGTGAGACGATCTGCGTAGCTCGCAGAAACTGGATGCGTGTAGCCGAAGATCGGGCTGGGGGCTCTTCACTGCTGGACATAGGCCTCTCTCAAGAAGCGCCATCTGGCCCGATTTACGGTTTCATGCATCCAGTTTCTGCCAGCCGCCCTGCGCTGATCGTCTCGTCTCACCGTATACTCAAGGGACGTACCGCGGTCTCCACTCGAGCATTCATCTGCTCCAGCGATTGTCGGATCTCCAACAAACGTGACCAGCCCCTTACCACTTTAGATCGCTATTTCGAAAGACTATGTCTGTGATTTTAGTTCTCTGGTGGATTTCTTCATTCCGAATCATATCTACCAGAGAAACTCCGAGCATAGCTATCTCTATAGCCCTCTGAGCGACTCTGAGCTTGTGAAGCAGACGGAGAGTCTATGTCCATGTTTCGGTGTTTCGTTTCACTTTATTTTATTTTAATATTTTTTAGCGAGCTGCGAAAACGAGCGCCGCGTGCTCTCGGAGAAGTTAGAGAGCGCTAAGGCAGCGCTGAGTGAATTGAAACGTATGAACTCCACGCTTGAGGATCAAGTACACAGGCTGACCAATCAATTAGCGAACGTCGAAGTGCAGAGGTGAGTTATACGTCTACACGTAACCTCTTTAATAGCGGTAGGGCCATGGCTTGGTGGAGCCATGGCTCTGTTGGGGAAGTACTAAACCTTTACAGGATACCGGGGTTAAGCGCTAGCACTTTTCTCTTGTACCGTACGCTTCGTCCAGTGATTATAGGGATCAAGACGCCTATCTTCTTGCCCTTTTCTTTCCTTTTTTCTTCTTTATATACCATTATTTCTTTTTTATCATCCATAAATCTTTCTTCCCCTTCCATTATTCACATTCTTACACTAAGATTTTGAAAAGACCAGGTCAATAGTACCTTTAACCGGCGAACTTGCATAAGGAGAGTAATGAGTAATGAGTGTGGAGATCTGTGGTCTCTGCCTACCCCTACGGGAAACAGCCGTGACGTACGTTGGCCGTAACCAATAGTCCAGTATATATTTTTTTTCACAGCCCGTATACATATAATATGTCCCATTGCTGAGCACGGGCCTCCCCATTTCTGGACGTTTACCCACCACGCTTGTCCGATGCGGATTGGCAGGGTTAACAGACTCGGAATAAATGTCTGTAAAACATACATATATTTATTCTGATGCGGGGATCAAACCCGAGACAATTGACTCCATAGGCGAGGGGTTAGGGGGGGTTCCGCCACTGAAGCAAATCAGTCGTCCAACCCAGGATGCTATTGATTATTTAGGTTTGCATTAATATAATAAACTAAATTTCTCAGATCAGGACTAGAGTCTCAGTTGCGGATGACCACGTGGGATGGCAAGGAGAGCAGTGACAGTGAGCTAGAGCGGGAGTTGCACGCCATACAGCGCGAGCGGGCCGAACTGAAAGCTCACAACGAGGCCTTGCAGGACGCCGTGAGGCGGCTGGAGGCCTCTCGTCGCCAGGGCAAGAGCGTCGAGCGTGTCGACAAGACAGTCTACTGCTCGGATATTTCAGGTGGTGTTGTATTTTTATCTGTAGGTTTGAGGCTCAATTCTTCTCCTTTTTCTTTTTCTTACTTCTCCTCCCACTTAATCTCAAAATATTAAATAGATAGTGGATAACTTCTTTATTCAAGTCATGATACAAACAACATCAAAACTAACAATACAAACAATATCAAATGTAACCTTCAAAATAAAAAATTTGCTAAAATTTAGAGTAATGTAGTACTCAAGTTTTCGGAAAAATTTAAATGTAACATTCATGTGCCAAAGAATAGGTCTTGGCTCAGCTTTATTGCTGTAGTTCTGTGTTGTGCTGTGTAAATTACGGCGCTGGTAATTCAGTCTAAACCTGGGTTTTTTTTAAAAAAATATTTCTAATGGCTATTAAAACCTAATCTAGTAAATATATCTATCTAATGAACTAAATTATTACTAATAATGTAGAAAAATCAAAATTCCTCGTTTTTTTCCCAAAGGAGTGTATATTAAAATGTATGTGTGTGTGTGTGCGTGCGTGCATGCGTGCGTGCGTGCGTGCGTGCGTGCGTGCGTGCGTGCGTGCGTCCGTGCGTCCGTGCGTCCGTGCCTGCGTGCGTGCGTACGTGTGCGTATGAATTGCATAATTAACGTTATTCTTCATTTCCATATTTGGATTGTTTTTTAATCTAATATAATTTTCTCGATCCAGGACCTGACTCAACGCAAGATTCTGTTCGTGGCATAAAGGAGAAGCACTGCACTTGCAAAGGTTACAAAACCGACATCAGCCTCCTCGAAATGGAGAATAGGGAACTACGTATGAAGATCAGACGAATGGAAAAGGAATTGGCCGATAAGGTAAATAGAGCTTGAGTCGCTCGGGGGAAACGATTAGTCATATTGCTCCAATACTCTCTCTTTGAGGAAATCCTGGAGCCGTGTATCCAGGGCGCGCTGGGCGTACATGTTCACTTGACATATTCACCGCGCGGGGAGGCTTCTTTCATGCGCTCCGACTGGTTATTTTGTGTGAAGGCTTTCATAATATTAATGTTTCTAGGAAGCAGAGATAGCCGTGGCGCGGAATCGTTATTTGAGCGAGCTGTCGAGCTCGGGTCCCCGGCACGACGACGTAGAGCATTACCGTCAGGCAGCGCTGCAGGCCGAACGGCTTCTAGAGGCCCGCGAGGCCAGCCACCGTCAACAGATATTGCGGCTGGAGAACCAGGTCGACCGCTGTTTTTTTTTCTT